>OY282505.1:32793701-33048701 GCA_958295605.1 Ajuga chamaepitys
AGAAGCCGAATTGGATCAATTGAAAGACTTGTTGATCCGAGAATTCAATTGGGTTCAAATACAAGCTTTAATGATTCGTGAAGTCGAACGGAGTCAAATAGTTGGTGCTTGTTGATCCGACAAGCCGAATTGGGTCACATTGTGCGTACTTGGTGACTTGGTAAAACAAACGGATCAAGTTATGGATACTTGTTGATCCGAGAAGCCGAATTGGGTCAATTGAAAGACTTGTTGATCCGAGAAGTCAATTGGGTTGAAATACATGCCTTAATGATTCGTGAAGTCGAACGGAGTCAAATAGTTGGTGCTTGTTGATCCGAGAAGGGGAATTGGGTCACATTTTGGGCGTACTTGGTGACTTGGTAAAACAAACGGATCAAGTTACGGATACTTGTTGATCCGAGAAGCTGAATTGGGTCAATTCAAAAGACTTGTTGATCCAAGAAGTCAATTGGGTTCAAATACAATCTTTAATGATTCGTTAAGTCGAACGGAGTCAAATAATTGGTGCTTGTCGATTCAAGAAGGCGAATTGGGTCACATTGTGCGTACTTGGTGACATGGTAAAACAAATGGATCAAGTTATGGATATTTGTTGATCCGAGAGGCCGAATTGGATCAATTGAAAGACTTGTTGATCCGAGAAGTCAATTGGGTTCAAATACAAGCTTTAATGATTAGTGAAGTTGAACGGAGTCAAATAGTTGGTGCTTGTTTATCCGACAAGAGGAATTGGGTCACATTTTGGGCGTACTTGGTGACTTGGTAAAACAAACGGATCAAGTTATAGATACTTGTTGATCCGAAAAGCCGAATTGGGTCAATTGAAAGATTTGTTGATCCGAGATGTCAATTGGGTTCAAATACAAGCCTTAATGATTCGTGAAGTCGAACGGAGTCAAATAGTTGGTGCTTGTTGATCCGAGAAGGCGAATTGGGTCACATTCGGCGCACTTGGTGACTTGGTAAAACAAATGGATCAAGTTATGGATACTTTTTGATCCGAGAAGCCGAATTGGGTCAATTGAAATAATTGTTGATCCGAGAAGTCAATTGGGTTCAAATACATGCCTTAATGGTTCCTGAAGTCGAACAGAGTCAAATAGTTGGTGCTTGCTGATCCGAGAAGGCGAATTGGGTCACGTTGTGCATACTTGGTGACTTGGTAAAACAAACGGATCAAGTTATTGATACTTGTTGATCCGAGAAGCCGAATTGGGTCAATTGAAAGACTTGTTGTTCTGAGAAGTCAATTGGGTTCAAATATAAGCCTTAATGATTCGTTAAGTCGAACGGAGTCAAATAGTTGGTGCTTGTTGATCTAAGAAGGCGAATTGGGTCACATTGTGCGTACTTGGTGACATGGTAAAACAAATGGATCAAGTATGGATATTTGTTGATCCGAGAAGCCGAATTGGATCAATTGAAAGACTTGTTGATCCGAGAATTCAATTGGGTTCAAATACAAGCTTTAATGATTCGTGAAGTCGAACGGAGTCAAATAGTTGGTGCTTGTTGATCCGACAAGCCGAATTGGGTCACATTGTGCGTACTTGGTGACTTGGTAAAACAAACGGATCAAGTTATGGATACTTGTTGATCCGAGAAGCCGAATTGGGTCAATTGAAAGACTTGTTGATCCGAGAAGTCAATTGGGTTGAAATACATGCCTTAATGATTCGTGAAGTCGAACGGAGTCAAATAGTTGGTGCTTGTTGATCCGAGAAGGGGAATTGGGTCACATTTTGGGCGTACTTGGTGACTTGGTAAAACAAACGGATCAAGTTATGGATACTTGTGGATCCGAGAAGCCGAATTGGGTCAATTGAAAGACTCGTTGATCCGAGAAGTCAATTGGGTTCAAATACAATCCTTAATGATTCGTTAAGTCAAACGGAGTCAAATAGTTGGTGCTTGTTGATCCGACAAGCCGAATTGGGTCACATTGTGCGGACTTGGTGACTTGGTAAAACAAACTGATCAAGTTATGGATACTTGTTGATCCGAGAAGCCGAATTGGGTCAATTGAAAGACTTGTTGATCCGAGAAGTCAATTGGGTTCAAATACAAAGCCTTAATGATTCGTGAAGTCGAACGGAGTCAAATAGTTGGTGCTTGTTTATTCGACAAGCCGAATTGGGTCACATTGTGCGGACTTGGTGACTTGGTAAAACAAACGGATCAAGTTATGGATACTTGTTTATCGGAGAAGCCGAATTGGGTCAATAGAAAGAATTGTTGATCCGAGAAGTCAATTGGGTTCAAATACATGCCTTAATGATTCGTGAAGTCGAACGGAGTCAAATAGTTGGTGCTTGTTGATCCAAGAAGGGGTATTGGGTCACATTTTGGGCGTGCTTGGTGACTTGGTAAAACAAACGGATCAAGTTATGGATACTTGTTGATCCGAGAAGCCGAATTGGGTCAATTGAAAGACTTGTTAATCCGAGAAGTCAATTGGGTTCAAATACAAGCTTCAATGATTCGTGAAGTCGAACGGAGTCAAATAGTTGGTGCTTGTTGATCCGACAAGCCGAATTGGGTCACATTGTGCGGACTTGGTGACTTGGTAAAACAAACGGATCAAGTTATGGATACTTGTTGATCCGAGAAGCCGAATTGGGTCAATAGAAAGAATTGTTGATCCGAGAAATCAATTGGGTTCAAATACATGCCTTAATGATTCGTGAAGTCGAACGGAGTCAAATAATTGGTGCTTGTTGATCCGAGAAGGGAAATTGGGTCATATTTTGGGCGTACTTGGTGACTTGGTAAAACAAACGGATCAAGTTATGGATACTTGTTGATCCGAGAAGCCGAATTGGGTCAATTCAAAAGACTTGTTGATCCGAGAAGTCAATTGGGTTCAAATACTATCCTTAATGATTCGTTAAGTCGAACGGAGTCAAATATTTATTGCTTGTCGAATCAAGAAGGCGAATTGGGTCACATTGTGCGTACTTGGTGACATGGTAAAACAAATGGATCAAGTTATTGATATTTGTTGATCCGAGAAGCCGAATTGGATCAATTGAAAGACTTGTTGATCCGAGAAGTCAATTGGGTTCAAATACAAGCTTTAATGATTCGTGAAGTTGAACGGAGTCAAATAGTTGGTGCTTGTTTATCCGACAAGCCGAATTGGGTCACATTGTGCGGACTTGGTGACTTGGTAAAACAAACGGATCAAGTTATGGATACTTGTTTATCCGAGAAGCCGAATTGGGTCAATAGAAAGAATTGTTGATCCGAGAAGTCAATTGGGTTCAAATACATGCGTTAATGATTCGTGAAGTCGAACGGAGTCAAATAGTTGGCGCTTGTTGATCCGAGAAGGGGAATTGGGTCACATTTTGGGCGTACTTGGTGACTTGGTAAAACAAACGGATCAAGTTATGGATACTTGTTGATCCGAGAAGCCGAATTGGGTCAATTGAAAGACTTGTTGATCCGAGAAGTCAATTGGGTTCAAATACAATCCTTAATGATTCATTAAGTCAAACGGAGTCAAATAGTTGGTGCTTGTTGATCCGACAAGCCGAATTGGGTCACATTGTGCGTACTTGGTGACTTGGTAAAACAAACTGATCAAGTTATGGATACTTGTTGATCCGAGAAGCCGAATTGGGTTAATTGAAAGACTTGTTGATCCGAGAAGTCAATTGGGTTCAAATACAAAGCCTTAATGATTCGTGAAGTCGAACGGAGTCAAATAATTGGTGCTTGTTGATCCGAGAAGGGAAATTGGGTCACATTTTGGGCGTACTTGGTGACTTGGTAAAACAAACGGATCAAGTTATGGATACTTGTTGATCCGAGAAGCCGAATTGGGTCAATTCAAAAGACTTGTTGATCCGAGAAGTCAATTAGGTTCAAATACTATCCTTAATGATTCGTTAAGTCGAACGGAGTCAAATATTTGGTGCTTGTCAATTCAAGAAGGCGAATTAGGTCACATTGTGCGTACTTGGTGACATGGTAAAACAAATGGATCAAGTTATTGATATTTGTTGATCCGAGAAGCCGAATTGGATCAATTGAAAGACTTGTTGATCCGAGAAGTCAATTGGGTTCAAATACAAGCTTTAATGATTCGTGAAGTTGAACGGAGTCAAATAGTTGGTGCTTGTTTATCCGACAAGCCGAATTGGGTCACATTGTGCGGACTTGGTGACTTGGTAAAACAAACGGATCAAGTTATGGATACTTGTTTATCCGAGAAGCCGAATTGGGTCAATAGAAAGAATTGTTGATCCGAGAAGTCAATTGGGTTCAAATACATGCCTTAATGATTCGTGAAGTCGAACGGAGTCAAATAGTTGGTGCTTGTTGATCCGAGAAGGGGAATTGGGTCACATTTTGGGCGTACTTGGTGACTTGGTAAAACAAACGGATCAAGTTATGGATACTTGTTGATCCGGGAAGCCGAATTGGGTCAATTGAAAGACTTGTTGATCCGAGAAGTCAATTGGGTTCAAATACAATCCTTAATGATTCATTAAGTCAAACGGAGTCAAATAGTTGGTGCTTGTTGATCCGACAAGCCGAATTGGGTCACATTGTGCGTACTTGGTGACTTGGTAAAACAAACTGATCAAGTTATGGATACTTGTTGATCCGAGAAGCCGAATTGGGTCAATTGAAAGAGTTGTTGATCCGAGAAGTCAATTGGGTTCAAATACAAAGCCTTAATGATTCGTGAAGTAGAACGGAGTCAAATAGTTGGTGCTTGTTTATTCGACAAGCCGAATTGGGTCACATTGTGCGGACTTGGTGACTTGGTAAAAAAAACGGATCAAGTTATGGATACTTGTTGATCCGAGAAGCCGAATTGGGTCAATAGAAAGAATTGTTGATCCGAGAAGTCAATTGGGTTCAAATACATGCCTTAATGATTCGTGAAGTCGAACGGAGTCAAATAGTTGGTGCTTGTTGATCCAAGAAGGGGAATTGGGTCACATTTTGGGCGTACTTGGTGACTTGGTAAAACAAACGGATCAAGTTATGGATACTTGTTGATCCGAGAAGCCGAATTGGGTCAATTGAAAGACTTGTTAATCCGAGAAGTCAATTGGGTTCAAATACAAGCTTTAAAGATTCGTGAAGTCGAACGGAGTCAAATAGTTGGTGCTTGTTGATCCGACAAGCCGAATTGGGTCACATTGTGCGGACTTGGTGACTTGGTAAAACAAACGGATCAAGTTATGGATACTTGTTGATCCGAGAAGCCAAATTGGGTCAATAGAAAGAATTGTTGATCCGAGAAGTCAATTGGGTTCAAATACATGCCTTAATGATTCGTGAAGTCGAACGGAGTCAAATAGTTGGTGCTTGTTGATCCAAGAAAGGGAATTGGGTCACATTTTGGGCGTACTTGGTGACTTGGTAAAACAAACGGATCAAGTTATGGATACTTGTTGATCCGAGAAGCCGAATTGGGTCAATTGAAAGACTTGTTGATCCGAGAAGTCAATTGGGTTCAAATACAATCCTTAATGATTCATTAAGTCAAACGGAGTCAAATAGTTGGTGCTTGTTGATCCGACAAGCCGAATTGGGTCACATTGTGCGTACTTGGTGACTCGGTAAAACAAACCGATCAAGTTATGGATACTTGTTGATCCGAGAAGCAGAATTGGGTCAATTGAAAGACTTGTTGATCCGAGAAGTCAATTGGGTTCAAATACAAAGCCTTAATGATTCGTGAAGTCGAACGGAGTCAAATAGTTGGTGTTTGTTTATTCGACAAGCCGAATTGGGTCACATTGTGCGGACTTGGTGACTTGGTAAAACAAACGGATCAAGTTATGGATACTTGTTGATCCGAGAAGCCGAATTGGGTCAATAGAAAGAATTGTTGATCCGAGAAGTCAATTGGGTTCAAATACATGCCTTAATGATTCGTGAAGTCGAACGGAGTCAAATAGTTGGTGCTTGTTGATCCAAGAAGGGGAATTGGGTCACATTTTGGGCGTACTTGGTGACTTGGTAAAACAAACGGATCAAGTTATGGATACTTGTTGATCCGAGAAGCCGAATTGGGTCAATTGAAAGACTTGTTAATCCGAGAAGTCAATTGGGTTCAAATACAAGCTGTAATGATTCGTGAAGTCGAACGGAGTCAAATAGTTGGTGCTTGTTGATCCGACAAGCCGAATTGGGTCACATTGTGCGGACTTGGTGACTTGGTAAAACAAACGGATCAAGTTATGGATACTTGTTGATCCGAGAAGCCGAATTGGGTCAATAGAAAGAATTGTTGATCCGAGAAGTCAATTGGGTTCAAATACATGCCTTAATGATTCGTGAAGTCGAACGGAGTCAAATAGTTGGTGCTTGTTGATCCAAGAAGGGGAATTGGGTCACATTTTGGGCGTACTTGGTGACTTGGTAAAACAAACGGATCAAGTTATGGATACTTGTTGATCCGAGAAGCCGAATTGGGTCAATTGAAAGACTTGTTGATTCGAGAAGTCAATTGGGTTCAAATACAAGCTTTAATGATTCGTGAAGTCGAACGGAGTCAAATAGTTGGTGCTTGTTGATCCGACAAGCCGAATTGGGTCACATTGTGCGTACTTGGTGACTTGGTAAAACAAACTGATCAAGTTATGGATACTTGTTGATCCGAGAAGCCGAATTGGGTCAATTGAAAGACTTATTGATCCGAGAAGTCAATTGGGTTCAAATACAAAGCCTTAATGATTCGTGAAGTCGAACGGAGTCAAATTGTTGGTGCTTGTTGATCCGAGAAGGCGAATTGGGTCACATTGTGCGTACTTGTTGACTTGGTAAAACAAACGGATCAAGTTATTGATACTTGTTGATCCGAGAAGCCAAATTGGGTCAATTGAAAGACTTGTTGATCCGAGAAGTCAATAGGGTTCAAACACAAGCCTTAATGATTCGTGAAGTCGAACGAAGTCAAATAGTTGGTGCTTGTTGATCCGAGAAGGCGAATTGGGGCACATTGTGCGCACTTGGTGACTTGGTAAAACAAATGGATCAAGTTATGGATACTAGTTGATCCGAGAAGCCGAAATGGGTCAATTGAAAGACTTGTCGATTCGAGAAGTCAATTGGGTTCAAATACAAGCTTCAAAGATTCGTGAAGTCGAACGGAGTCAAATAGTTGGTGCTTGTTGATCCGACAAGCCGAATTGGGTCAATTGAAAGAATTGTTGATCCGAGAAGTCAATTGGGTTCAAATACATGCCTTAATTATTCGTGAAGTCGAACGGAGTCAAATAGTTGGTGCTTGTTGATTCGAGAAGGCGAATTGGGTCACATTTTGGGCGTACTTGGTGACTTGGTAAAACAAACGGATCAAGTTATGGATACTTTTTGATCCGAGAAGCCGAATTGGGTCAATTGAAAGATTTGTTGATCCGAGAAGTCAATTGGGTTCAAATACAATCCTTAATGATTTGTTAAGTCGAACGGAGTCAAATAGTTGGTGCTTGTTGATCCAACAAGGCGAATTGGGTCACATTGTGGGTACTTGATGACATGGTAAAACAAATGGATCAAGTTATGGATATTTGTTGATCCGAGAAGCTGAATTGGATCAATTGAAAGACTTGTAGATCCGAGAAGTCAATTGGGTTCAAATACAAGCTTTAATGATTCGTGAAGTCGAACGGAGTCAAATAGTTGGTGCTTGTTGATTCGAGAAGGCGAATTGGGTCACATTTTGGGCGTACTTGGTGACTTGGTAAAACAAACGGATCAAGTTATGGATACTTGTTGATCCGAGAAGCCGAATTGGGTCAATTGAAAGACTTGTTGATCCGAGAAGTCAATTAGGTTCAAATACAATCCTTAATGATTCGTTAAGTCGAACGGAGTCAAATAGTTGGTGCTTGTTGATCCGACAAGCCGAATTGGGTCACATTGTGTGTACTTGGTGACTTGGTAAAACAAACTGATCAAGTTATGGATACTTGTTGATCCGAGAAGCCGAATTGGGTCAATAGAAAGAATTGTTGATCCGAGAAGTCAATTGGGTTCAAATACATGCCTTAATGATTCGTGAAGTCGAACGGAGTCAAATAGTTGGTGCTTGTTGATCCAAGAAGGGGAATTGGGTCACATTTTGGGCATACTTGGTGACTTGGTAAAACAAACGGATCAAGTTATGGATACTTGTTGATCCGAGAAGCCGAATTGGGTCAATTGAAAGACTTGTTGATCCGAGAAGTCAATTGGGTTCAAATACAATCCTTAATGATTCGTTAAGTCAAACGGAGTCAAATAGTTGGTGCTTGTTGATCCAAGAAGGCGAATTGGGTCACATCGTGCGTACTTGGTGACATGGTAAAACAAATGTATCAAGTTCTGGATATTTGTTGATCCGAGAAGCCGAATTGGATCAATTGAAAGACTTGTTGATCCGAGAAGTCAATTGGGTTCAAATACAAGCTTTAATGATTCGTGAAGTCGAATGGAGTCAAATAGTTGGTGCTTGTTGATCCGACAAGCCGAATTGGGTCACATTGTGCGTACTTGGTGACTTGGTAAAACAAACTAATCAAGTTATGGATACTTGTTGATCCGAGAAGCCGAATTGGGTCAATGGAAAGACTTGTTGATCCGAGAAGTCAATTGGGTTCAAATATAAGCCTTAATGATTCGTTAAGTCGAACGGAGTCAAATAGTTGGTGCTTGTTGATCCAAGAAGGCAAATTGGGTCACATCGTGCGTACTTGGTGACACGGTAAAACAAATGGATCAAGTTATGGATATTTTTTGATCCGAGAAGCCGAATTGGATCAATTGAAAGACTTGTTGAACCGAGAAGTCAATTGGGTTCAAATACAAGCTTTAATGATTCGTGAAGTCGAACGGAGTCAAATAGTTGGTGCTTGTTGATCCGACAAGCTGAATTAGGTCACATTGTGCGTACTTGGTGACTTGGTAAAATAAACGGATCAAGTTATGGATACTTGTTGATCCGAGAAGCCGAATTGGGTCTATTCAAAAGACTTGTTGATCCGAGAAGTCAATTGGGTTCAAATACAATCCTTAATGATTCGTTAAGTCGAACGGAGTCAAATAATTTGTGCTTGTTGATCCAAGAAGGCGAATTGGGTCACATTGTGCGTACTTGGTGACATGGTAAAACAAATGGATCAAGTTATGGATATTTGTTGATCCGAGAAGTCAATTGGGTTCAAATACAAGCTGTAATGATTCGTGAAGTCGAACGGAGTCAAATAGTTGGTGCTTGTTGATCCGACAAGCCGAATTGGGTCACATTGTGCGTACTTGGTGACTTGGTAAAACAAACTGATCAAGTTATGGATACTTGTTGATCCGAGAAGCCGAATTGGGTCAATTGAAAGACTTGTTGATCCGAGAAGTCAATTGGGTTCAAACACAAGCCTTAATAATTTGTGAAGTCGAACGGAGTCAAATAGTTGGTGCTTGATGATCCGAGAAGGAAAATTGGGTCACATTTTGGGCGTACTTGGTGACTTGGTAAAACAAACGGATCAAGTTATGGATACTTGTTGATCCGAGAAGCCGAATTGGGTCAATTCAAAAGACTTGTTGATCCGAGAAGTCAATTGGGTTCAAATACTATCCTTAATGATTCGTTGAGTCGAACGGAGTCAAATAATTGGTGCTTGTCGATTCAAGAAGGAGAATTGGGTCACATTTTGCGTACTTGGTGACATGGAAAAACAAATGGATCAAGTGATGGATATTTGTTGATCCAAGAAGCCGAATTGGATCAATTGAAAGACTTGTTGATCCGAGAAGTCAATTGGGTTCAAATACAAGCTTTAATGATTCGTAAAGTTGAATGGAATCAAATAGTTGGTGCTTGTTTATTCGACAAGCCGAATTGGGTCACATTGTGCGGACTTGGTGACTTGGTAAAACAAACGGATCAAGTTATGGATACTTGTTGATCCGAGAAGCCGAATTGGGTCAATGGAAAGAATTGTTGATCCGAGAAGTCAATTGGGTTCAAATACATGCCTTAATGATTCGTGAAGTCGAACGGAGTCTAATAGTTGGTGCTTGTTGATTCGAGAAGGCGAATTGGGTCACATTTTGGGCATACTTGGTGACTTGGTAAAACAAACGGATCAAGTTATGGATACTTGTTGATCCGAGAAGCCGAATCGGTTCAATTGAAAGCCTTGTTGATCCGAGAAGTCAATTGGGTTCAAATACAATCCTTAATGATTCGTTAAGTCGAACGGAGTCAAATAGTTGGTGCTTGTTGATCCGACAAGCTGAATTGGGTCACATTGTGTGTACTTGGTGACTTGGAAAACAAACTGATCAAGTTATGGATACTTGTTGATCCGAGAAGTCGAATTGGGTCAATTGAAAGATTTGTTGATCCGAGAAGTCAATTGGGTTTAAATACAAGCCTTAATGATTCGTGAAGTCGAACGAAGTCAAATAGTTGGTGCTTGTTGATCCGAGAAGGGGAATTGGGTCACATTGTGCGCACTTGGTGACTTGGTAAAACAAATGGATCAAGTTATGGATACTTGTTGATCCGAGAAGCCGAATTGGGTCAATTGAAAGAATTGTTGATCCGAGAAGTCAATTGGGTTCAAATACATGCCTTAATGATTCGTGAAGTCAAACGGAGTCAAATAGTTTGTGCTTGTTGATCCGAGAAGGCGAATTGGGTCACATTTTGGGCGTACTTGGTGACTTGGTAAAACAAACGGATCAAGTTATGGATACTTGTTGATCCGAGAAGCTGAATTGGGTCAATTGAAAGACTTGTTGATCCGAGAAGTCAATTGGGTTCAAATACAATCCTTAATGATTCGTTAAGTCGAACGGAGTCAAATAGTTGGTGCTTGTTGATTCAAGAAGGCGAATTGGGTCACATTGTGGGTACTTGGTGACATGGTAAAACAAATGGATCAAGTTATGGATATTTGTTGATCCGAGAAGCTGAATTGGATCAATTGAAAGACTTGTTGATCCGAGAAGTCAATTGGGTTCAAATACAAGCTTTAATGATTCGTGAAGTCGAACGGAGTCAAATAGTTGGTGCTTGTTGATCCGACAAGCCGAATTGGGTCACAGTGTGTGTACTTGGTGACTTGGTAAAATAAACTGATCAAGTTATGGGTACTTGTTGATCCGAGAAGCCGAATTGGGTCAATTGAAAGACTTGTTGATCCGAGAAGTCAATTGGGTTCAAATACAAGCCTTAATGATTGGTGAAGTCGAACGAAGTCAAATAGTTGGTTCTTGTTGATCCGAGAAGGCGAATTGGGTCACATTGTGCGCACTTGGTGACTTGGTAAAACAAATGGATCAAGTTATGGATACTTGTTGATCCGAGAAGCTGAATTGGGTCAATTGAAAGAATTGTTGATCCGAGAAGTCAAATAGGTTCAAATACATGACTTAATGATTCGTGAAGTCGAACGGAGTCAAATAGTTGGTGCTTGTTGATTGGGTCACATTTTGGGCGTACTTGGTGACTTGGTAAAATAAACGGATCAAGTTATGGATACTTGTTGATCCGAGAAGCCGAATTGGGTCAATTGAAAGACTTGTTGGTCCGAGAAGTCAATTGGGTTCAAATACAATCCTTAATGATTCGTTAAGTCGAACGGAGTCAAATATTTAGTTCTTGTTGATCCAAGAAGGCGAATTGGGTCACATCGTGCGTACTTGGTGACATGGTAAAACAAATGGATCAAGTTGTGGATATTTGTTGATCCGAGAAGCCGAATTGGATCAATTGAAAGACTTGTTGATCCGAGAAGTCAATTGGGTTCAAATACAAGCTTTAATGATTCGTGAAGTCGAACGGAGTCAAATAGTTGGTGTTTGTTGATCCGACAAGCCGAATTGGGTCACATTGTGCGTACTTGGTACCTTGGTAAAACAAACTGATCAAATTATGGATACTTGTTGATCCGAGAAGCCGAATTGGGTCAATTGAAAGACTTGTTGATCCGAGAAGTCAATTGGGTTCAAATACAAAGCCTTAATGATTCGTGAAGTCGAACGGAGTCAAATAGTTGGTGCTTGTTGATCCGACAAGCTGAATTAGGTCACATTGTGCGTACTTGGTGACTTGGTAAAATAAACGGATCAAGTTATGGATACTTGTTGATCCGAGAAGCCGAATTGGGTCTATTCAAAAGACTTGTTGATCCGAGAAGTCAATTGGGTTCAAATACAATCCTTAATGATTCGTTAAGTCGAACGGAGTCAAATAATTCGTGCTTGTTGATCCAAGAAGGCGAATTGGGTCACATTGTGCGTACTTGGTGACATGGTAAAACAAATGGATCAAGTTATGGATATTTGTTGATCCGAGAAGTCAATTGGGTTCAAATACAAGCTGTAATGATTCGTGAACTCGAACGGAGTCAAATAGTTGGTGCTTGTTGATCCGACAAGCCGAATTGGGTCACATTGTGCGTACTTGGTGACTTGGTAAAACAAACTGATCAAGTTATGGATACTTGTTGATCCGAGAAGCCGAATTGGGTCAATTGAAAGACTTGTTGATCCGAGAAGTCAATTGGGTTCAAACACAAGCCTTAATAATTCGTGAAGTCGAACGGAGTCAAATAGTTGGTGCTTGATGATCCGAGAAGGAAAATTGGGTCACATTTTGGGCATACTTGGTGACTTGGTAAAACAAACGGATCAAGTTATGGATACTTGTTGATCCGAGAAGCCGAATTGGGTCAATTCAAAAGACTTGTTGATCCGAGAAGTCAATTGGGTTCAAATACTATCCTTAATGATTCGTTGAGTCGAACGGAGTCAAATAATTGGTGCTTGTCGATTCAAGAAGGAGAATTGGGTGACATTGTGCGTACTTGGTGACATGGAAAAACAAATGGATCAAGTGATGGATATTTGTTGATCCAAGAAGCCGAATTGGATCAATTGAAAGACTTGTTGATCCGAGAAGTCAATTGGCTTCAAATACAAGCTTTAATGATTCGTGAAGTTGAATGGAATCAAATAGTTGGTGCTTGTTTATTCGACAAGCCGAATTGGGTCACATTGTGCGGACTTGGTGACTTGGTAAAACAAACGGATCAAGTTATGGATACTTGTTGATCCGAGAAGCTGAATTGGATCAAGTGAAAGACTTGTTGATCCGAGAAGTCAATTGGGTTCAAATACAAGCTTTAATGATTCGTTAAGTCGAACGGAGTCAAATAGTTGGTGCTTGTTGATTCGAGAAGGCGAATTGGGTCACATTTTGGGCATACTTGGTGACTTGGTAAAACAAACGGATCAAGTTATGGATACTTGTTGATCCGAGAAGCCGAATCGGGTCAATTGAAAGACTTGTTGATCCGAGAAGTCAATTGGGTTCAAATACAATCCTTAATGATTCGTTAAGTCGAACGGAGTCAAATAGTTGGTGCTTGTTGATCCGACAAGCTGAATTGGGTCACATTGTGTGTACTTGGTGACTTGGTAAAACAAACTGATCAAGTTATGGATACTTGTTGATCCGAGAAGCCGAATTGGGTCAATTGAAAGATTTGTTGATCCGAGAAGTCAATTGGGTTTAAATACAAGCCTTAATGATTCGTGAAGTCGAACGAAGTCAAATAGTTGGTGCTTGTTGATCCGAGAAGGCGAATTGGGTCACATTGTGCGCACTTGGTGACTTGGTAAAACAAATGGATCAAGTTATGGATACTTGTTGATCCGAGAAGCCGAATTGGGTCAATTGAAAGAATTGTTGATCCGAGAAGTCAATTGGGTTCAAATACATGCCTTAATGATTCGTGAAGTCAAACGGAGTCAAATAGTTGGTGCTTGTTGATCCGAGAAGGCGAATTGGGTCACATTTTGGGCGTACTTGGTGACTTGGTAAAACAAACGGATCAAGTTATGGATACTTGTTGATCCGAGAAGCTGAATTGGGTCAATTGAAAGACTTGTTGATCCGAGAAGTCAATTGGGTTCAAATACAATCCTTAATGATTCGTTAAGTCGAACGGAGTCAAATAGTTGGTGCTTGTTGATTCAAGAAGGCGAATTGGGTCACATTGTGGGTACTTGGTGACTTGGTAAAACAAATGGATCAAGTTATGGATATTTGTTGATCCGAGAAGCTGAATTGGATCAATTGAAAGACTTGTTGATCCGAGAAGTCAATTGGGTTCAAATACAAGCTTTAATGATTCGTGAAGTCGAACGGAGTCAAATAGTTGGTGCTTGTTGATACGACAAGCCGAATTGGGTCACAGTGTGTGTACTTGGTGACTTGGTAAAATAAACTGATCAAGTTATGGGTACTTGTTGATCCGAGAAGCCGAATTGGGTCAATTGAAAGACTTGTTGATCCGAGAAGTCAATTGGGTTCAAATACAAGCCTTAATGATTCGTGAAGTCGAACGAAGTCAAATAGTTGGTTCTTGTTGATCCGAGAAGGCGAATTGGGTCACATTGTGCGCACTTGGTGACTTGGTAAAACAAATGGATCAAGTTATGCATACTTGTTGATCCGAGAAGCCGAATTGGGTCAATTGAAAGAATTGTTGATCCGAGAAGTCAATTGGGTTCAAATACATGCCTTAATGATTCGTGAAGTCGAACGGAGTCAAATAGTTGGTGCTTGTTGATTGGGTCACATTTTGGGCGTACTTGGTGACTTGGTAAAATAAACGGATCAAGTTATGGATACTTGTTAATCCGAGAAGCCGAATTGGGTCAATTGAAAGACTTGTTGATCCGAGAAGTCAATTGGGTTCAAATACAATCCTTAATGATTCGTTAAGTCGAACGGAGTCAAATATTTAGTTCTTGTTGATCCAAGAAGGCGAATTGGGTCACATTATGCGTACATGGTGACATGGTAAAACAAATGGATCAAGTTATGGATAGTTGTTGATCCGAGAAGCCGAATTGTGTCAATTGAAAGACTTGTTGATCCGAGAAGTCAATTGGGTTCAAATACAATCCTTAATGATTCGTTAAGTCAAACGGAGTCAAATAGTTGGTGCTTGTTGATCCAAGAAGGCGAATTGGGTCACATCGTGCGTACTTGGTGACATGGTAAAACAAATGGATCAAGTTGTGGATATTTGTTGATCCGAGAAGCCGAATTGGATCAATTGAAAGACTTGTTGATCCGAGAAGTCAATTGGGTTCAAATACAAGCTTTAATGATTCGTGAAGTCGAACGGAGTCAAATAGTTGGTGTTTTTTGATCCGACAAGCCGAATTGGGTCACATTGTGCGCACTTGGTGACTTGGTAAAACAAATGGATCAAGTTATGGATACTTGTTGATCCGAGAAGCCGAATTGGGTCAATTGAAAGAATTGTTGATCCGAGAAGTCAATTGGGTTCAAATACATGCCTTAATGATTCGTGAAGTCAAACGGAGTCAAATAGTTCGTGCTTGTTGATCCGAGAAGGCGAATTGGGTCACATTTTGGGCGTACTTGGTGACTTGGTAGAACAAACGGATCAAGTTATGGATACTTGTTGATCCGAGAAGCCGAATTGGGTCTATTCAAAAGACTTGTTGATCCGAGAAGTCAATTGGGTTCAAATACAATCCTTAATGATTCGTTAAGTCGAACGGAGTCAAATAATTTGTGCTTGTTGATCCAAGAAGGCGAATTGGGTCACATTGTGCGTACTTGGTGACATGGTAAAACAAATGGATCAAGTTATGGATATTTGTTGATCCGAGAAGTCAATTGGGTTCAAATACAAGCTGTAATGATTCGTGAAGTCGAACGGAGTCAAATAGTTGGTGCTAGTTGATCCGACAAGCCGAATTGGGTCACATTGTGCGTACTTGGTGACTTGGTAAAACAAACTGATCAAGTTATGGATACTTGTTGATCCGAGAAGCCGAATTGGGTCAATTGAAAGACTTGTTGATCCGAGAAGTCAATTGGGTTTAAACACAAGCCTTAATAATTCGTGAAGTCGAACGGAGTCAAATAGTTGGTGCTTGATGATCCGAGAAGGAAAATTGGGTCACATTTTGGGCGTACTTGGTGACTTGGTAAAACAAACGGATCAAGTTATGGATACTTGTTGATCCGAGAAGCCGAATTGGGTCAATTCAAAAGACTTGTTGATCCGAGAAGTCAATTGGGTTCAAATACTATCCTTAATGATTCGTTGAGTCGAACGGAGTCAAATAATTGGTGCTTGTCGATTCAAGAAGGAGAATTGGGTCACATTGTGCGTACTTGGTGACATGGAAAAACAAATGGATCAAGTGATGGATATTTGTTGATCCAAGAAGCCGAATTGGATCAATTGAAAGACTTGTTGATCCGAGAAGTCAATTGGCTTCAAATACAAGCTTTAATGATTCGTGAAGTTGAATGGAATCAAATAGTTGGTGCTTGTTTATTCGACAAGCCGAATTGGGTCACATTGTGCGGACTTGGTGACTTGGTAAAACAAACGGATCAAGTTATGGATACTTGTTGATCCGAGAAGCAGAATTGGGTCAATGGAAAGAATTGTTGATCCGAGAAGTCAATTGGGTTCAAATACATGCCTTAATGATTCGTGAAGTCGAACGGAGTCAAATAGTTGGTGCTTGTTGATTCGAGAAGGCGAATTGGGTCACATTTTGGGCATACTTGGTGACTTGGTAAAACAAACGGATCAAGTTATGGATACTTGTTGATCCGAGAAGCCGAATCGGGTCAATTGAAAGACTTGTTGATCCGAGAAGTCAATTGGGTTCAAATACAATCCTTAATGATTCGTTAAGTCGAACGGAGTCAAATAGTTGGTGCTTGTTGATCCGACAAGCTGAATTGGGTCACATTGTGTGTACTTGGTGACTTGGTAAAACAAACTGATCAAGTTATGGATACTTGTTGATCCGAGAAGCCGAATTGGGTCAATTGAAAGATTTGTTGATCCGAGAAGTCAATTGGGTTTAAATACAAGCCTTAATGATTCGTGAAGTCGAACGAAGTCAAATAGTTGGTGCTTGTTGATCCGAGAAGGCGAATTGGGTCACATTGTGCGCACTTGGTGACTTGGTAAAACAAATGGATCAAGTTATGGATACTTGTTGATCCGAGAAGCCGAATTGGGTCAATTGAAAGACTTGTTGATCCGAGAAGTCAATTGGGTTCAAATACATGCCTTAATGATTCGTGAAGTCGAACGGAGTCAAATAGTTGGTGCTTGTTGATCCGAGAAGGGGAATTGGGTCACATTTTGGGCGTACTTGGTGACTTGGTAAAATAAACGGATCAAGTTATGGATACTTGTTGATCCGAGAAGCCGAATTGGGTCAATTGAAAGACTTGTTGATCCGAGAAGTCAATTGGGTTCAAATACAATCCTTAATGATTCGTTAAGTCGAACGGAGTCAAATATTTAGTTCTTGTTGATCCAAGAAGGCAAATTGGGTCACATTATGCGTACATGGTGACATGGTAAAACAAATGGATCAAGTTATGGATAGTTGTTGATCCGAGAAGCCGAATTGGGTCAATTGAAAGACTTGTTGATCCGAGAAGTCAATTGGGTTCAAATACAATCCTTAATGATTCGTTAAGTCAAACGGAGTCAAATAGTTGGTGCTTGTAGATCCAAGAAGGCGAATTGGGTCACATCGTGCGTACTTGGTGACATGGTAAAACAAATGGATCAAGTTGTGGATATTTGTAGATCCGAGAAGCCGAATTGGATCAATTGAAAGACTTGTTGATCCGAGAAGTCAATTGGGTTCAAATACAAGCTTTAATGATTCGTGAAGTCGAACGGAGTCAAATAGTTGGTGTTTGTTGATCCGACAAGCCGAATTGGGTCACATTGTGCGTACTTGGTGACTTGGTAAAACAAACTGATCAAATTATGGATACTTGTTGATCCGAGAAGCCGAATTGGGTCAATTGAAAGACTTGTTGATCCGAGAAGTCAATTGGGTTTAAATACAAGCCTTAATGATTCGTGAAGTCGAACGAAGTCAAATAGTTGGTGCTTGTTGATCCGAGAAGGCGAATTGGGTCACATTGTGCGCACTTGGTGACTTGGTAAAACAAATGGATCAAGTTATGGATACTTGTTGATCCGAGAAGCCGAATTGGGTCAATTGAAAGAATTGTTGATCCGAGAAGTCAATTGGGTTCAAATACATGCCTTAATGATTCGTGAAGTCAAACGGAGTCAAATAGTTGGTGCTTGTTGATCCGAGAAGGCGAATTGGGTCACATTTTGGGCGTACTTGGTGACTTGGTAAAACAAACGGATCAAGTTATGGATACTTGTTGATCCGAGAAGCTGAATTGGGTCAATTGAAAGACTTGTTGATCCGAGAAGTCAATTGGGTTCAAATACAATCCTTAATGATTCGTTAAGTCGAACGGAGTCAAATAGTTGGTGCTTGTTGATTCAAGAAGGCGAATTGGGTCACATTGTGGGTACTTGGTGACATGGTAAAACAAATGGATCAAGTTATGGATATTTGTTGATCCGAGAAGCTGAATTGGATCAATTGAAAGACTTGTTGATCCGAGAAGTCAATTGGGTTCAAATACAAGCTTTAATGATTCGTGAAGTCGAACGGAGTCAAATAGTTGGTGCTTGTTGATACGACAAGCCGAATTGGGTCACAGTGTGTGTACTTGGTGACTTGGTAAAATAAACTGATCAAGTTATGGGTACTTGTTGATCCGAGAAGCCGAATTGGGTCAATTGAAAGACTTGTTGATCCGAGAAGTCAATTGGGTTCAAATACAAGCTTTAATGATTCGTGAAGTCGAACGGAGTCAAATAGTTGGTGTTTGTTGATCCGACAAGCCGAATTGGGTCACATTGTGCGCACTTGGTGACTTGGTAAAACAAATGGATCAAGTTATGGATACTTGTTGATCCGAGAAGCCGAATTGGGTCAATTGAAAGAATTGTTGATCCGAGAAGTCAATTGGGTTCAAATACATGCCTTAATGATTCGTGAAGTCGAACGGAGTCAAATAGTTGGTGCTTGTTGATTGGGTCACATTTTGGGCGTACTTGGTGACTTGGTAAAATAAACGGATCAAGTTATGGATACTTGTTAATCCGAGAAGCCGAATTGGGTCAATTGAAAGACTTGTTGATCCGAGAAGTTAATTGGGTTCAAATACAATCCTTAATGATTCGTTAAGTCGAACGGAGTCAAATATTTAGTTCTTGTTGATCCAAGAAGGCGAATTGGGTCACATTATGCGTACATGGTGACATGGTAAAACAAATGGATCAAGTTATGGATAGTTGTTGATCCGAGAAGCCGAATTGTGTCAATTGAAAGACTTGTTGATCCAAGAAGTCAATTGGGTTCAAATACAATCCTTAATGATTCGTTAAGTCAAACGGAGTCAAATAGTTGGTGCTTGTTGATCCAAGAAGGCGAATTGGGTCACATCGTGCGTACTTGGTGACATGGTAAAACAAATGGATCAAGTTGTGGATATTTGTTGATCCGAGAAGCCGAATTGGATCAATTGAAAGACTTGTTGATCCGAGAAGTCAATTGGGTTCAAATACAAGCTTTAATGATTCGTGAAGTCGAACGGAGTCAAATAGTTGGTGTTTGTTGATCCGACAAGCCGAATTGGGTCACATTGTGCGTACTTGGTGACTTGGTAAAACAAACTGATCAAATTATGGATACTTGTTGATCCGAGAAGCCGAATTGGGTCAATTGAAAGACTTGTTGATCCGAGAAGTCAATTGGGTTCAAATACAAAGCCTTAATGATTCGTGAAGTCGAACGGAGTCAAATAGTTGGTGCTTGTTGATCCGACAAGCCGAATTGGGTCACATTGTGTGCAGTTGGTGACTTGGTAAAACAAACTGATCAAGTTATGGATACTTGTTGATCCGAGAAGCCGAATTGGGTCAATAGAAAGAATTGTTGATCCGAGAAGTCAATTGGGTTCAAATACATGCCTTAATGATTCGTGAAGTCGAACGGAGTCAAATAGTTGGTGCTTGTTGATCCGAGAAGGGGAATTGGGTCACATTTTGGGCGTACTTGGTGACTTGGTAAAATAAACGGATCAAGTTATGGATACTTGTTGATCCGAGAAGCCGAATTGGGTCAATTGAAAGACTTGTTGATCCGAGAAGTCAATTGGGTTCAAATACAATCCTTAATGATTCGTTAAGTCGAACGGAGTCAAATATTTAGTTCTTGTTGATCCAAGAAGGCAAATTGGGTCACATTATGCGTACATGGTGACATGGTAAAACAAATGGATCAAGTTATGGATAGTTGTTGATCCGAGAAGCCGAATTGGGTCAATTGAAAGACTTGTTGATCCGAGAAGTCAATTGGGTTCAAATACAATCCTTAATGATTCGTTAAGTCAAACGGAGTCAAATAGTTGGTGCTTGTAGATCCAAGAAGGCGAATTGGGTCACATCGTGCGTACTTGGTGACATGGTAAAACAAATGGATCAAGTTGTGGATATTTGTAGATCCGAGAAGCCGAATTGGATCAATTGAAAGACTTGTTGATCCGAGAAGTCAATTGGGTTCAAATACAAGCTTTAATGATTCGTGAAGTCGAACGGAGTCAAATAGTTGGTGTTTGTTGATCCGACAAGCCGAATTGGGTCACATTGTGCGTACTTGGTGACTTGGTAAAACAAACTGATCAAATTATGGGTACTTGTTGATCCGAGAAGCCGAATTGGGTCAATTGAAAGACTTGTTGATCCGAGAAGTCAATTGGGTTCAAATACAAAGCCTTAATGATTCGTGAAGTCGAACGGAGTCAAATAGTTGGTGCTTGTTGATCCGACAAGCCGAATTGGGTCACATTGTGTGTACTTGGTGACTTGGTAAAACAAACTGATCAAGTTATGGATACTTGTTGATCCGAGAAGCCGAATTGGGTCAATAGAAAGAATTGTTGATCCGAGAAGTGAATTGGGTTCAAATACATGCCTTAATGATTCGTGAAGTCGAATGGAGTCAAATAGTTGGTGCTTGTTGATCCGAGAAGGGGAATTGGGTCACATTTTGGGCGTACTTGGTGACTTGGTAAAATAAACGGATCAAGTTATGGATACTTGTTGTTCCGAGAAGCCGAATTGGGTCAATTGAAAGACTTGTTGATCCGAGAAGTCAATTGGGTTCAAATACAATCCTTAATGATTCGTTAAGTCGAACGGAGTCAAATATTTAGTTCTTGTTGATCCAAGAAGGCGAATTGGGTCACATTATGCGTACAT
This sequence comes from Ajuga chamaepitys, assembly GCA_958295605.1. Classification (NCBI taxonomy): domain Eukaryota; kingdom Viridiplantae; phylum Streptophyta; class Magnoliopsida; order Lamiales; family Lamiaceae; genus Ajuga; species Ajuga chamaepitys. The sequence continues at coordinate 32,814,890 of OY282505.1, forward strand.
GGTGACATGGTAAAACAAATGGATCAAGTTATGGATAGTTGTTGATCCGAGAAGCCGAATTGGGTCAATTGAAAGACTTGTTGATCCGAGAAGTCAATTGGGTTCAAATACAATCCTTAATGATTCGTTAAGTCAAACGGAGTCAAATAGTTGGTGCTTGTTGATCCAAGAAGGCGAATTGGGTCACATCGTGCGTACTTGGTGACATGGTAAAACAAATGGATCAAGTTCTGGATATTTGTTGATCCGAGAAGCCGAATTGGATCAATTGAAAGACTTGTTGATCCGAGAAGTCAATTGGGTTCAAATACAAGCTTTAATGATTCGTGAAGTCGAACGGAGTCAAATAGTTGGTGTTTGTTGATCCGACAAGCCGAATTGGGTCACATTGTGCGTACTTGGTGACTTGGTAAAACAAACTGATCAAATTATGGATACTTGTTGATCCGAGAAGCCGAATTGGGTCAATTGAAAGACTTGTTGATCCGAGAAGTCAATTGGGTTCAAATACAAAGCCTTAATGATTCGTGAAGTCGAACGGAGTCAAATAGTTGGTGCTTGTTGATCCGACAAGCCGAATTGGGTCACATTGTGTGTACTTGGTGACTTGGTAAAACAAACTGATCAAGTTATGGATACTTGTTGATCCGAGAAGCCGAATTGGGTCAATAGAAAGAATTGTTGATCCGAGAAGTGAATTGGGTTCAAATACATGCCTTAATGATTCGTGAAGTCGAACGGAGTCAAATAGTTGGTGCTTGTTGATCCGAGAAGGGGAATTGGGTCACATTTTGGGCGTACTTGGTGACTTGGTAAAATAAACGGATCAAGTTATGGATACTTGTTGTTCCGAGAAGCCGAATTGGGTCAATTGAAAGACTTGTTGATCCGAGAAGTCAATTGGGTTCAAATACAATCCTTAATGATTCGTTAAGTCGAACGGAGTCAAATATTTAGTTCTTGTTGATCCAAGAAGGCGAATTGGGTCACATTATGCGTACATGGTGACATGGTAAAACAAATGGATCAAGTTATGGATAGTTGTTGATCCGAGAAGCCGAATTGGGTCAATTGAAAGACTTGTTGATCCGAGAAGTCAATTGGGTTCAAATACAATCCTTAATGATTCGTTAAGTCAAACGGAGTCAAATAGTTGGTGCTTGTTGATCCAAGAAGGCGAATTGGGTCACATCGTGCGTACTTGGTGACATGGTAAAACAAATGGATCAAGTTCTGGATATTTGTTGATCCGAGAAGCCGAATTGGATCAATTGAAAGACTTGTTGATCCGAGAAGTCAATTGGGTTCAAATACAAGCTTTAATGATTCGTGAAGTCGAACGGAGTCAAATAGTTGGTGTTTGTTGATCCGACAAGCCGAATTGGGTCACATTGTGCGTACTTGGTGACTTGGTAAAACAAACTGATCAAATTATGGATACTTGTTGATCCGAGAAGCCGAATTGGGTCAATTGAAAGACTTGTTGATCCGAGAAGTCAATTGGGTTCAAATACAAAGCCTTAATGATTCGTGAAGTCGAACGGAGTCAAATAGTTGGTGCTTGTTGATCCGACAAGCCGAATTGGGTCACATTGTGTGTACTTGGTGACTTGGTAAAACAAACTGATCAAGTTATGGATACTTGTTGATCCGAGAAGCCGAATTGGGTCAATAGAAAGAATTGTTGATCCGAGAAGTGAATTGGGTTCAAATACATGCCTTAATGATTCGTGAAGTCGAACGGAGTCAAATAGTTGGTGCTTGTTGATCCGAGAAGGGGAATTGGGTCACATTTTGGGCGTACTTGGTGACTTGGTAAAATAAACGGATCAAGTTATGGATACTTGTTGATCCGAGAAGCCGAATTGGGTCAATTGAAAGACTTGTTGATCCGAGAAGTCAATTGGGTTCAAATACAATCCTTAATGATTCGTTAAGTCGAACGGAGTCAAATATTTAGTTCTTGTTGATCCAAGAAGGCGAATTGGGTCACATTATGCGTACATGGTGACATGGTAAAACAAATGGATCAAGTTATGGATAGTTGTTGATCCGAGAAGCCGAATTGGGTCAATTGAAAGACTTGTTGATCCGAGAAGTCAATTGGGTTCAAATACAATCCTTAATGATTCGTTAAGTCAAACGGAGTCAAATAGTTGGTGCTTGTTGATCCAAGAAGGCGAATTGGGTCACATCGTGCGTACTTGGTGACATGGTAAAACAAATGGATCAAGTTGTGGATATTTGTTGATCCGAGAAGCCGAATTGGATCAATTGAAAGACTTGTTGATCCGAGAAGTCAATTGGGTTCAAATACAAGCTTTAATGATTCGTGAAGTCGAACGGAGTCAAATAGTTGGTGTTTGTTGATCCGACAAGCCGAATTGGGTCACATTGTGCGTACTTGGTGACTTGGTAAAACAAACTGATCAAATTATGGATACTTGTTGATCCGAGAAGCCGAATTGGGTCAATTGAAAGACTTGTTGATCCGAGAAGTCAATTGGGTTCAAATACAAAGCCTTAATGATTCGTGAAGTCGAACGGAGTCAAATAGTTGGTGCTTGTTGATCCGACAAGCCGAATTGGGTCACATTGTGTGTACTTGGTGACTTGGTAAAACAAACTGATCAAGTTATGGATACTTGTTGATCCGAGAAGCCGAATTGGGTCAATAGAAAGAATTGTTGATCCGAGAAGTCAATTGGGTTCAAATACATGCCTTAATGATTCGTGAAGTCGAACGGAGTCAAATAGTTGGTGCTTGTTGATCCGAGAAGGGGAATTGGGTCACATTTTGGGCGTACTTGGTGACTTGGTAAAATAAACGGATCAAGTTATGGATACTTGTTGATCCGAGAAGCCGAATTGGGTCAATTGAAGGACTTGTTGATCCGAGAAGTCAATTGGGTTCAAATACAAGCTTTAATGATTCGTGAAGTCGAACGGAGTCAAATATTTAGTTCTTGTTGATCCAAGAAGGCGAATTGGGTCACATTATGCGTACATGGTGACATGGTAAAACAAATGGATCAAGTTATGGATAGTTGTTGATCCGAGAAGCCGAATTGGGTCAATTGAAAGACTTGTTGATCCGAGAAGTCAATTGGGTTCAAATACAATCCTTAATGATTCGTTAAGTCAAACGGAGTCAAATAGTTGGTGCTTGTTGATCCAAGAAGGCGAATTGGGTCACATCGTGCGTACTTGGTGACATGGTAAAACAAATGGATCAAGTTCTGGATATTTGTTGATCCGAGAAGCCGAATTGGATCAATTGAAAGACTTGTTGATCCGAGAAGTCAATTGGGTTCAAATACAAGCTTTAATGATTCGTGAAGTCGAACGGAGTCAAATAGTTGGTGTTTGTTGATCCGACAAGCCGAATTGGGTCACATTGTGCGTACTTGGTGACTTGGTAAAACAAACTGATCAAATTATGGATACTTGTTGATCCGAGAAGCCGAATTGGGTCAATTGAAAGACTTGTTGATCCGAGAAGTCAATTGGGTTCAAATACAAAGCCTTAATGATTCGTGAAGTCGAACGGAGTCAAATAGTTGGTGCTTGTTGATCCGACAAGCCGAATTGGGTCACATTGTGTGTACTTGGTGACTTGGTAAAACAAACTGATCAAGTTATGGATACTTGTTGATCCGAGAAGCCGAATTGGGTCAATAGAAAGAATTGTTGATCCGAGAAGTCAATTGGGTTCAAATACATGCCTTAATGATTCGTGAAGTCGAACGGAGTCAAATAGTTGGTGCTTGTTGATCCGAGAAGGGGAATTGGGTCACATTTTGGGCGTACTTGGTGACTTGGTAAAATAAACGGATCAAGTTATGGATACTTGTTGATCCGAGAAGCCGAATTGGGTCAATTGAAAGACTTGTTGATCCGAGAAGTCAATTGGGTTCAAATACAATCCTTAATGATTCGTTAAGTCGGACGGAGTCAAATATTTAGTTCTTGTTGATCCAAGAAGGCGAATTGGGTCACATTATGCGTACATGGTGACATGGTAAAACAAATGGATCAAGTTATGGATAGTTGTTGATCCGAGAAGCCGAATTGGGTCAATTGAAAGACTTGTTGATCCGAGAAGTCAATTGGGTTCAAATACAATCCTTAATGATTCGTTAAGTCAAACGGAGTCAAATAGTTGGTGCTTGTTGATCCAAGAAGGCGAATTGGGTCACATCGTGCGTACTTGGTGACATGGTAAAACAAATGGATCAAGTTCTGGATATTTGTTGATCCGAGAAGCCGAATTGGATCAATTGAAAGACTTGTTGATCCGAGAAGTCAATTGGGTTCAAATACAAGCTTTAATGATTCGTGAAGTCGAACGGAGTCAAATAGTTGGTGTTTGTTGATCCGACAAGCCGAATTGGGTCACATTGTGCGTACTTGGTGACTTGGTAAAACAAACTGATCAAATTATGGATACTTGTTGATCCGAGAAGCCGAATTGGGTCAATTGAAAGACTTGTTGATCCGAGAAGTCAATTGGGTTCAAATACAAAGCCTTAATGATTCGTGAAGTCGAACGGAGTCAAATAGTTGGTGCTTGTTGATCCGACAAGCCGAATTGGGTCACATTGTGTGTACTTGGTGACTTGGTAAAACAAACTGATCAAGTTATGGATACTTGTTGATCCGAGAAGCCGAATTGGGTCAATAGAAAGAATTGTTGATCCGAGAAGTCAATTGGGTTCAAATACATGCCTTAATGATTCGTGAAGTCGAACGGAGTCAAATAGTTGGTGCTTGTTGATCCGAGAAGGGGAATTGGGTCACATTTTGGGCGTACTTGGTGACTTGGTAAAATAAACGGATCAAGTTATGGATACTTGTTGATCCGAGAAGTCGAATTGGGTCAATTGAAAGACTTGTTGATCCGAGAAGTCAATTGGGTTCAAATACAATCCTTAATGATTTGTTAAGTCGAACGGAGTCAAATATTTAGTTCTTGTTGATCCAAGAAGGCGAATTGGGTCACATTATGCGTACATGGTGACATGGTAAAACAAATGGATCAAGTTATGGATAGTTGTTGATCTGAGAAGCCGAATTGGGTCAATTGAAAGACTTGTTGATCCGAGAAGTCAATTGGGTTCAAATACAATCCTTAATGATTCGTTAAGTCAAACGGAGTCAAATAGTTGGTGCTTGTTGATCCAAGAAGGCGAATTGGGTCACATCGTGCGTACTTGGTGACATGGTAAAACAAATGGATCAAGTTGTGGATATTTGTAGATCCGAGAAGCCGAATTGGATCAATTGAAAGACTTGTTGATCCGAGAAGTCAATTGGGTTCAAATACAAGCTTTAATGATTCGTGAAGTCGAACGGAGTCAAATAGTTGGTGTTTGTTGATCCGACAAGCCGAATTGGGTCACATTGTGCGTACTTGGTGACTTGGTAAAACAAACTGATCAAATTATGGATACTTGTTGATCCGAGAAGCCGAATTGGGTCAATTGAAAGACTTGTTGATCCGAGAAGTCAATTGGGTTCAAATACAAAGCCTTAATGATTCGTGAAGTCGAACGGAGTCAAATAGTTGGTGCTTGTTGATCCGACAAGCCGAATTGGGTCACATTGTGTGTACTTGGTGACTTGGTAAAACAAACTGATCAAGTTATGGATACTTGTTGATCCGAGAAGCCGAATTGGGTCAATAGAAAGAATTGTTGATCCGAGAAGTCAATTGGGTTCAAATACATGCCTTAATGATTCGTGAAGTCGAATGGAGTCAAATAGTTGGTGCTTGTTGATCCGAGAAGGGGAATTGGGTCACATTTTGGGCGTACTTGGTGACTTGGTAAAATAAACGGATCAAGTTATGGATACTTGTTGATCCGAGAAGCCGAATTGGGTAAATTGAAAAACTTGTTGATCCGAGAAGTCAATTGGGTTCAAATACAATCCTTAATGATTCGTTAAGTCGAACGGAGTCAAATATTTAGTTCTTGTTGATCCAAGAAGGCGAATTGGGTCACATTATGCGTACATGGTGACATGGTAAAACAAATGGATCAAGTTATGGATAGTTGTTGATCCGAGAAGCCGAATTGGGTCAATTGAAAGACTTGTTGATCCGAGAAGTCAATTGGGTTCAAATACAATCCTTAATGATTCGTTAAGTCAAACGGAGTCAAATAGTTGGTGCTTGTTGATCCAAGAAGGCGAATTGGGTCACATCGTGCGTACTTGGTGACATGGTAAAACAAATGGATCAAGTTCTGGATATTTGTTGATCCGAGAAGCCGAATTGGATCAATTGAAAGACTTGTTGATCCGAGAAGTCAATTGGGTTCAAATACAAGCTTTAATGATTCGTGAAGTCGAACGGAGTCAAATAGTTGGTGTTTGTTGATCCGACAAGCCGAATTGGGTCACATTGTGCGTACTTGGTGACTTGGTAAAACAAACTGATCAAATTATGGATACTTGTTGATCCGAGAAGCCGAATTGGGTCAATTGAAAGACTTGTTGATCCGAGAAGTCAATTGGGTTCAAATACAAAGCCTTAATGATTCGTGAAGTCGAACGGAGTCAAATAGTTGGTGCTTGTTGATCCGACAAGCCGAATTGGGTCACATTGTGTGTACTTGGTGACTTGGTAAAACAAACTGATCAAGTTATGGATACTTGTTGATCCGAGAAGCCGAATTGGGTCAATAGAAAGAATTGTTGATCCGAGAAGTCAATTGGGTTCAAATACATGCCTTAATGATTCGTGAAGTCGAACGGAGTCAAATAGTTGGTGCTTGTTGATCCGAGAAGGGGAATTGGGTCACATTTTGGGCATACTTGGTGACTTGGTAAAATAAACGGATCAAGTTATGGATACTTGTTGATCCGAGAAGCCGAATTGGGTCAATTGAAAGACTTGTTGATCCGAGAAGTCAATTGGGTTCAAATACAATCCTTAATGATTCGTTAAGTCGAACGGAGTCAAATATTTAGTTCTTGTTGATCCAAGAAGGCGAATTGGGTTACATTATGCGTACATGGTGACATGGTAAAACAAATGGATCAAGTTATGGATAGTTGTTGATCCGAGAAGCCGAATTGGGTCAATTGAAAGACTTGTTGTTCCGAGAAGTCAATTGGGTTCAAATACAATCCTTAATGATTCGTTAAGTCAAACGGAGTCAAATAGTTGGTGCTTGTTGATCCAAGAAGGCGAATTGGGTCACATCGTGCGTACTTGGTGACATGGTAAAACAAATGGATCAAGTTCTGGATATTTGTTGATCCGAGAAGCCGAATTGGATCAATTGAAAGACTTGTTGATCCGAGAAGTCAATTGGGTTCAAATACAAGCTTTAATGATTCGTGAAGTCGAACGGAGTCAAATAGTTGGTGTTTGTTGATCCGACAAGCCGAATTGGGTCACATTGTGCGTACTTGGTGACTTGGTAAAACAAACTGATCAAATTATGGATACTTGTTGATCCGAGAAGCCGAATTGGGTCAATTGAAAGACTTGTTGATCCGAGAAGTCAATTGGGTTCAAATACAAAGCCTTAATGATTCGTGAAGTCGAACGGAGTCAAATAGTTGGTGCTTGTTGATCCGACAAGCCGAATTGGGTCACATTGTGTGTACTTGGTGACTTGGTAAAACAAACTGATCAAGTTATGGATACTTGTTGATCCGAGAAGCCGAATTGGGTCAATAGAAAGAATTGTTGATCCGAGAAGTGAATTGGGTTCAAATACATGCCTTAATGATTCGTGAAGTCGAACGGAGTCAAATAGTTGGTGCTTGTTGATCCGAGAAGGGGAATTGGGTCACATTTTGGGCGTACTTGGTGACTTGGTAAAATAAACGGATCAAGTTATGGATACTTGTTGATCCGAGAAGCCGAATTGGGTCAATTGAAAGACTTGTTGATCCGAGAAGTCAATTGGGTTCAAATACAATCCTTAATGATTCGTTAAGTCGAACAGAGTCAAATATTTAGTTCTTGTTGATCCAAGAAGGCGAATTGGGTCACATTATGCGTACATGGTGACATGGTAAAACAAATGGATCAAGTTATGGATAGTTGTTGATCCGAGAAGCCGAATTGGGTCAATTGAAAGACTTGTTGATCCGAGAAGTCAATTGGGTTCAAATACAATCCTTAATGATTCGTTAAGTCAAACGGAGTCAAATAGTTGGTGCTTGTTGATCCAAGAAGGCGAATTGGGTCACATCGTGCGTACTTGGTGACATGGTAAAACAAATGGATCAAGTTGTGGATATTTGTTGATCCGAGAAGCCGAATTGGATCAATTGAAAGACTTGTTGATCCGAGAAGTCAATTGGGTTCAAATACAAGCTTTAATGATTAGTGAAGTCGAACGGAGTCAAATAGTTGGTGTTTGTTGATCCGACAAGCCGAATTGGGTCACATTGTGCGTACTTGGTGACTTGGTAAAACAAACTGATCAAATTATGGATACTTGTTGATCCGAGAAGCCGAATTGGGTCAATTGAAAGACTTGTTGATCCGAGAAGTCATTTGGGTTCAAATACAAAGCCTTAATGATTCGTGAAGTCGAACGGAGTCAAATAGTTGGTGCTTGTTGATCCGACAAGCCGAATTGGGTCACATTGTGTGTACTTGGTGACTTGGTAAAACAAACTGATCAAGTTATGGATACTTGTTGATCCGAGAAGCCGAATTGGGTCAATAGAAAGAATTGTTGATCCGAGAAGTCAATTGGGTTCAAATACATGCCTTAATGATTCGTGAAGTCGAACGGAGTCAAATAGTTGGTGCTTGTTGATCCGAGAAGGGGAATTGGGTCACATTTTGGGCGTACTTGGTGACTTGGTAAAATAAACGGATCAAGTTATGGATACTTGTTGATCCGAGAAGTCGAATTGGGTCAATTGAAAGACTTGTTGATCCGAGAAGTCAATTGGGTTCAAATACAATCCTTAATGATTCGTTAAGTCGAACGGAGTCAAATATTTAGTTCTTGTTGATCCAAGAAGGCGAATTGGGTCACATTATGCGTACATGGTGACATGGTAAAACAAATGGATCAAGTTATGGATAGTTGTTGATCCGAGAAGCCGAATTGGGTCAATTGAAAGACTTGTTGATCCGAGAAGTCAATTGGGTTCAAATACAATCCTTAATGATTCGTTAAGTCAAACGGAGTCAAATAGTTGGTGCTTGTTGATCCAAGAAGGCGAATTGGGTCACATCGTGCGTACTTGGTGACATGGTAAAACAAATGGATCAAGTTCTGGATATTTGTTGATCCGAGAAGCCGAATTGGATCAATTGAAAGACTTGTTGATCCGAGAAGTCAATTGGGTTCAAATACAAGCTTTAATGATTCGTGAAGTCGAACGGAGTCAAATATTTGGTGTTTGTTGATCCGACAAGCCGAATTGGGTCACATTGTGCGTACTTGGTGACTTGGTAAAACAAACTGATCAAATTATGGATACTTGTTGATCCGAGAAGCCGAATTGGGTCAATTGAAAGACTTGTTGATCCGAGAAGTCAATTGGGTTCAAATACAAAGCCTTAATGATTCGTGAAGTCGAACGGAGTCAAATAGTTGGTGCTTGTTGATCCGACAAGCCGAATTGGGTCACATTGTGTGTACTTGGTGACTTGGTAAAACAAACTGATCAAGTTATGGATACTTGTTGATCCGAGAAGCCGAATTGGGTCAATAGAAAGAATTGTTGATCCGAGAAGTCAATTGGGTTCAAATACATGCCTTAATGATTCGTGAAGTCGAACGGAGTCAAATAGTTGGTGCTTGTTGATCCGAGAAGGGGAATTGGGTCACATTTTGGGCGTACTTGGTGACTTGGTAAAATAAACGGATCAAGTTATGGATACTTGTTGATCCGAGAAGCCGAATTGGGTCAATTGAAGGACTTGTTGATCCGAGAAGTCAATTGGGTTCAAATACAAGCTTTAATGATTCGTGAAGTCGAACGGAGTCAAATATTTAGTTCTTGTTGATCCAAGAAGGCGAATTGGGTCACATTATGCGTACATGGTGACATGGTAAAACAAATGGATCAAGTTATGGATAGTTGTTGATCCGAGAAGCCGAATTGGGTCAATTGAAAGACTTGTTGATCCGAGAAGTCAATTGGGTTCAAATACAATCCTTAATGATTCGTTAAGTCAAACGGAGTCAAATAGTTGGTGCTTGTTGATCCAAGAAGGCGAATTGGGTCACATCGTGCGTACTTGGTGACATGGTAAAACAAATGGATCAAGTTCTGGATATTTGTTGATCCGAGAAGCCGAATTGGATCAATTGAAAGACTTGTTGATCCGAGAAGTCAATTGGGTTCAAATACAAGCTTTAATGATTCGTGAAGTCGAACGGAGTCAAATAGTTGGTGTTTGTTGATCCGACAAGCCGAATTGGGTCACATTGTGCGTACTTGGTGACTTGGTAAAACAAACTGATCAAATTATGGATACTTGTTGATCCGAGAAGCCGAATTGGGTCAATTGAAAGACTTGTTGATCCGAGAAGTCAATTGGGTTCAAATACAAAGCCTTAATGATTCGTGAAGTCGAACGGAGTCAAATAGTTGGTGCTTGTTGATCCGACAAGCCGAATTGGGTCACATTGTGTGTACTTGGTGACTTGGTAAAACAAACTGATCAAGTTATGGATACTTGTTGATCCGAGAAGCCGAATTGGGTCAATAGAAAGAATTGTTGATCCGAGAAGTCAATTGGGTTCAAATACATGCCTTAATGATTCGTGAAGTCGAACGGAGTCAAATAGTTGGTGCTTGTTGATCCGAAAAGGGGAATTGGGTCACATTTTGGGCGTACTTGGTGACTTGGTAAAATAAACGGATCAAGTTATGGATACTTGTTGATCCGAGAAGCCGAATTGGGTCAATTGAAAGACTTGTTGATCCGAGAAGTCAATTGGGTTCAAATACAATCCTTAATGATTCGTTAAGTCGGACGGAGTCAAATATTTAGTTCTTGTTGATCCAAGAAGGCGAATTGGGTCACATTATGCGTACATGGTGACATGGTAAAACAAATGGATCAAGTTATGGATAGTTGTTGATCCGAGAAGCCGAATTGGGTCAATTGAAAGACTTGTTGATCCGAGAAGTCAATTGGGTTCAAATACAATCCTTAATGATTCGTTAAGTCAAACGGAGTCAAATAGTTGGTGCTTGTTGATCCAAGAAGGCGAATTGGGTCACATCGTGCGTACTTGGTGACATGGTAAAACAAATGGATCAAGTTCTGGATATTTGTTGATCCGAGAAGCCGAATTGGATCAATTGAAAGACTTGTTGATCCGAGAAGTCAATTGGGTTCAAATACAAGCTTTAATGATTCGTGAAGTCGAACGGAGTCAAATAGTTGGTGTTTGTTGATCCGACAAGCCGAATTGGGTCACATTGTGCGTACTTGGTGACTTGGTAAAACAAACTGATCAAATTATGGATACTTGTTGATCCGAGAAGCCGAATTGGGTCAATTGAAAGACTTGTTGATCCGAGAAGTCAATTGGGTTCAAATACAAAGCCTTAATGATTCGTGAAGTCGAACGGAGTCAAATAGTTGGTGCTTGTTGATCCGACAAGCCGAATTGGGTCACATTGTGTGTACTTGGTGACTTGGTAAAACAAACTGATCAAGTTATGGATACTTGTTGATCCGAGAAGCCGAATTGGGTCAATAGAAAGAATTGTTGATCCGAGAAGTCAATTGGGTTCAAATACATGCCTTAATGATTCGTGAAGTCGAACGGAGTCAAATAGTTGGTGCTTGTTGATCCGAGAAGGGGAATTGGGTCACATTTTGGGCGTACTTGGTGACTTGGTAAAATAAACGGATCAAGTTATGGATACTTGTTGATCCGAGAAGTCGAATTGGGTCAATTGAAAGACTTGTTGATCCGAGAAGTCAATTGGGTTCAAATACAATCCTTAATGATTTGTTAAGTCGAACGGAGTCAAATATTTAGTTCTTGTTGATCCAAGAAGGCGAATTGGGTCACATTATGCGTACATGGTGACATGGTAAAACAAATGGATCAAGTTATGGATAGTTGTTGATCTGAGAAGCCGAATTGGGTCAATTGAAAGACTTGTTGATCCGAGAAGTCAATTGGGTTCAAATACAATCCTTAATGATTCGTTAAGTCAAACGGAGTCAAATAGTTGGTGCTTGTTGATCCAAGAAGGCGAATTGGGTCACATCGTGCGTACTTGGTGACATGGTAAAACAAATGGATCAAGTTGTGGATATTTGTAGATCCGAGAAGCCGAATTGGATCAATTGAAAGACTTGTTGATCCGAGAAGTCAATTGGGTTCAAATACAAGCTTTAATGATTCGTGAAGTCGAACGGAGTCAAATAGTTGGTGTTTGTTGATCCGACAAGCCGAATTGGGTCACATTGTGCGTACTTGGTGACTTGGTAAAACAAACTGATCAAATTATGGATACTTGTTGATCCGAGAAGCCGAATTGGGTCAATTGAAAGACTTGTTGATCCGAGAAGTCAATTGGGTTCAAATACAAAGCCTTAATGATTCGTGAAGTCGAACGGAGTCAAATAGTTGGTGCTTGTTGATCCGACAAGCCGAATTGGGTCACATTGTGTGTACTTGGTGACTTGGTAAAACAAACTGATCAAGTTATGGATACTTGTTGATCCGAGAAGCCGAATTGGGTCAATAGAAAGAATTGTTGATCCGAGAAGTCAATTGGGTTCAAATACATGCCTTAATGATTCGTGAAGTCGAATGGAGTCAAATAGTTGGTGCTTGTTGATCCGAGAAGGGGAATTGGGTCACATTTTGGGCGTACTTGGTGACTTGGTAAAATAAACGGATCAAGTTATGGATACTTGTTGATCCGAGAAGCCGAATTGGGTAAATTGAAAAACTTGTTGATCCGAGAAGTCAATTGGGTTCAAATACAATCCTTAATGATTCGTTAAGTCGAACGGAGTCAAATATTTAGTTCTTGTTGATCCAAGAAGGCGAATTGGGTCACATTATGCGTACATGGTGACATGGTAAAACAAATGGATCAAGTTATGGATAGTTGTTGATCCGAGAAGCCGAATTGGGTCAATTGAAAGACTTGTTGATCCGAGAAGTCAATTGGGTTCAAATACAATCCTTAATGATTCGTTAAGTCAAACGGAGTCAAATAGTTGGTGCTTGTTGATCCAAGAAGGCGAATTGGGTCACATCGTGCGTACTTGGTGACATGGTAAAACAAATGGATCAAGTTCTGGATATTTGTTGATCCGAGAAGCCGAATTGGATCAATTGAAAGACTTGTTGATCCGAGAAGTCAATTGGGTTCAAATACAAGCTTTAATGATTCGTGAAGTCGAACGGAGTCAAATAGTTGGTGTTTGTTGATCCGACAAGCCGAATTGGGTCACATTGTGCGTACTTGGTGACTTGGTAAAACAAACTGATCAAATTATGGATACTTGTTGATCCGAGAAGCCGAATTGGGTCAATTGAAAGACTTGTTGATCCGAGAAGTCAATTGGGTTCAAATACAAAGCCTTAATGATTCGTGAAGTCGAACGGAGTCAAATAGTTGGTGCTTGTTGATCCGACAAGCCGAATTGGGTCACATTGTGTGTACTTGGTGACTTGGTAAAACAAACTGATCAAGTTATGGATACTTGTTGATCCGAGAAGCCGAATTGGGTCAATAGAAAGAATTGTTGATCCGAGAAGTCAATTGGGTTCAAATACATGCCTTAATGATTCGTGAAGTCGAACGGAGTCAAATAGTTGGTGCTTGTTGATCCGAGAAGGGGAATTGGGTCACATTTTGGGCATACTTGGTGACTTGGTAAAATAAACGGATCAAGTTATGGATACTTGTTGATCCGAGAAGCCGAATTGGGTCAATTGAAAGACTTGTTGATCCGAGAAGTCAATTGGGTTCAAATACAATCCTTAATGATTCGTTAAGTCGAACGGAGTCAAATATTTAGTTCTTGTTGATCCAAGAAGGCGAATTGGGTTACATTATGCGTACATGGTGACATGGTAAAACAAATGGATCAAGTTATGGATAGTTGTTGATCCGAGAAGCCGAATTGGGTCAATTGAAAGACTTGTTGTTCCGAGAAGTCAATTGGGTTCAAATACAATCCTTAATGATTCGTTAAGTCAAACGGAGTCAAATAGTTGGTGCTTGTTGATCCAAGAAGGCGAATTGGGTCACATCGTGCGTACTTGGTGACATGGTAAAACAAATGGATCAAGTTCTGGATATTTGTTGATCCGAGAAGCCGAATTGGATCAATTGAAAGACTTGTTGATCCGAGAAGTCAATTGGGTTCAAATACAAGCTTTAATGATTCGTGAAGTCGAACGGAGTCAAATAGTTGGTGTTTGTTGATCCGACAAGCCGAATTGGGTCACATTGTGCGTACTTGGTGACTTGGTAAAACAAACTGATCAAATTATGGATACTTGTTGATCCGAGAAGCCGAATTGGGTCAATTGAAAGACTTGTTGATCCGAGAAGTCAATTGGGTTCAAATACAAAGCCTTAATGATTCGTGAAGTCGAACGGAGTCAAATAGTTGGTGCTTGTTGATCCGACAAGCCGAATTGGGTCACATTGTGTGTACTTGGTGACTTGGTAAAACAAACTGATCAAGTTATGGATACTTGTTGATCCGAGAAGCCGAATTGGGTCAATAGAAAGAATTGTTGATCCGAGAAGTCAATTGGGTTCAAATACATGCCTTAATGATTCGTGAAGTCGAATGGAGTCAAATAGTTGGTGCTTGTTGATCCGAGAAGGGGAATTGGGTCACATTTTGGGCGTACTTGGTGACTTGGTAAAATAAACGGATCAAGTTATGGATACTTGTTGATCCGAGAAGCCGAATTGGGTAAATTGAAAAACTTGTTGATCCGAGAAGTCAATTGGGTTCAAATACAATCCTTAATGATTCGTTAAGTCGAACGGAGTCAAATATTTAGTTCTTGTTGATCCAAGAAGGCGAATTGGGTCACATTATGCGTACATGGTGACATGGTAAAACAAATGGATCAAGTTATGGATAGTTGTTGATCCGAGAAGCCGAATTGGGTCAATTGAAAGACTTGTTGATCCGAGAAGTCAATTGGGTTCAAATACAATCCTTAATGATTCGTTAAGTCAAACGGAGTCAAATAGTTGGTGCTTGTTGATCCAAGAAGGCGAATTGGGTCACATCGTGCGTACTTGGTGACATGGTAAAACAAATGGATCAAGTTCTGGATATTTGTTGATCCGAGAAGCCGAATTGGATCAATTGAAAGACTTGTTGATCCGAGAAGTCAATTGGGTTCAAATACAAGCTTTAATGATTCGTGAAGTCGAACGGAGTCAAATAGTTGGTGTTTGTTGATCCGACAAGCCGAATTGGGTCACATTGTGCGTACTTGGTGACTTGGTAAAACAAACTGATCAAATTATGGATACTTGTTGATCCGAGAAGCCGAATTGGGTCAATTGAAAGACTTGTTGATCCGAGAAGTCAATTGGGTTCAAATACAAAGCCTTAATGATTCGTGAAGTCGAACGGAGTCAAATAGTTGGTGCTTGTTGATCCGACAAGCCGAATTGGGTCACATTGTGTGTACTTGGTGACTTGGTAAAACAAACTGATCAAGTTATGGATACTTGTTGATCCGAGAAGCCGAATTGGGTCAATAGAAAGAATTGTTGATCCGAGAAGTCAATTGGGTTCAAATACATGCCTTAATGATTCGTGAAGTCGAACGGAGTCAAATAGTTGGTGCTTGTTGATCCGAGAAGGGGAATTGGGTCACATTTTGGGCATACTTGGTGACTTGGTAAAATAAACGGATCAAGTTATGGATACTTGTTGATCCGAGAAGCCGAATTGGATCAATTGAAAGACTTGTTGATCCGAGAAGTCAATTGGGTTCAAATACAATCCTTAATGATTCGTTAAGTCGAACGGAGTCAAATATTTAGTTCTTGTTGATCCAAGAAGGCGAATTGGGTTACATTATGCGTACTTGGTGACATGGTAAAACAAATGGATCAAGTTCTGGATATTTGTTGATCCGAGAAGCCGAATTGGATCAATTGAAAGACTTGTTGATCCGAGAAGTCAATTGGGTTCAAATACAAGCTTTAATGATTCGTGAAGTCGAACGGAGTCAAATAGTTGGTGTTTGTTGATCCGACAAGCCGAATTGGGTCACATTGTGCGTACTTGGTGACTTGGTAAAACAAACTGATCAAATTATGGATACTTGTTGATCCGAGAAGCCGAATTGGGTCAATTGAAAGACCTGTTGATCCGAGAAGTCAATTGGGTTCAAATACAAAGCCTTAATGATTCGTGAAGTCGAACGGAGTCAAATTATTGGTTCTTGTTGATCCGAGAAGGCGAATTGGGTCACATTGTGCGTACTTGGTGACTTGGTAAAACAAACGGATCAAGTTATTGATACTTGTTGATCCGAGAAGCCAAATTGGGTCAATTGAAAGACTTGTTGATCCGAGAAGTCAATAGGGTTCAAACACAAGCCTTAATGATTCGTGAAGTCGAACGAAGTCAAATAGTTGGTGCTTGTTGATCCGAGAAGGCGAATTGGGTCACATTGTGCGCACTTGGTGACTTGGTAAAACAAATGGATCAAGTTATGGATACTAGTTGATCCGAGAAGCCGAATTGGGTCAATTGAAAGACTTGTCGATTCGAGAAGTCAATTGGGTTCAAATACAAGCTTCAAAGATTCGTGAAGTCGAACGGAGTCAAATAGTTAGTGCTTGTTGATCCGAGAAGCTGAATTGGATCAATTCAAAGACTTGTTGATCCGAGAAGTCAATTGGGTTCAAATACAAGCTTTAATGATTCGTGAAGTCGAACGGAGTCAAATAGTTGGTGCTTGTTGATCCGACAAGCCGAATTGGGTCACATTGTGTGTACTTGGTGACTTGGTAAAATAAACTGATCAAGTTATGGGTACTTGTTGATCCGAGAAGCCGAATTGGGTCAATTGAAAGACTTGTTGATCCGAGAAGTCAATTGGGTTCAAATACAATCCTTAATGATTCGTTAAGTCGAACGGAGTCAAATAGTTGGTGCTTGTTGATCCAACAAGGCGAATTGGGTCACATTGTGGGTACTTGATGACATGGTAAAACAAATGGATCAAGTTATGGATATTTGTTGATCCGAGAAGCTGAATTGGATCAATTGAAAGACTTGTTGATCCGAGAAGTCAATTGGGTTCAAATACAAGCTTTAATGATTCGTGAAGTCGAACGGAGTCAAATAGTTGGTGCTTGTTGATTCGAGAAGGCGAATTGGGTCACATTTTGGGCGTACTTGGTGACTTGGTAAAACAAACGGATCAAGTTATGGATACTTGTTGATCCGAGAAGCCGAATTGGGTCAATTGAAAGACTTGTTGATCCGAGAAGTCAATTAGGTTCAAATACAATCCTTAATGATTCGTTAAGTCGAACGTAGTCAAATAGTTGGTGCTTGTTGATCCGACAAGCCGAATTGGGTCACATTGTGTGTACTTGGTGACTTGGTAAAACAAACTGATCAAGTTATGGATACTTGTTGATCCGAGAAGCCGAATTGGGTCAATAGAAAGAATTGTTGATCCGAGAAGTCAATTGGGTTCAAATACATGCCTTAATGATTCGTGAAGTCGAACGGAGTCAAATAGTTGGTGCTTGTTGATCCGAGAAGGGGAATTGGGTCACATTTTGGGCGTACTTGGTGACTTGGTAAAACAAACGGATCAAGTTATGGATACTTGTTGATCCGAGAAGCCGAATTGGGTCAATTGAAAGACTTGTTGATCCGAGAAGTCAATTGGGTTCAAATACAATCCTTAATGATTCGTTAAGTCAAACGGAGTCAAATAGTTGGTGCTTGTTGATCCAAGAAGGCGAATTGGGTCACATCGTGTGTACTTGGTGACATGGAAAAACAAATGGATCAAGTGATGGATATTTGTTGATCCAAGAAGCCGAATTGGATCAATTGAAAGACTTGTTGATCCGAGAAGTCAATTGGGTTCAAATACAAGCTTTAATGATTCGTGAAGTCGAATGGAGTCAAATAGTTGGTGCTTGTTGATCCGACAAGCCGAATTGGGTCACATTGTGCGTACTTGGTGACTTGGTAAAATAAACTGATCAAGTTATGGATACTTGTTGATCCGAGAAGCCGAACTGGGTCAATTGAAAGACTTGTTGATCCGAGAAGTCAATTGGGTTCAAACACAAGCCTTAATAATTCGTGAAGTCGAACGGAGTCAAATAGTTGGTGATTGATGATCCGAGAAGGGAAATTAGGTCACATTTTGGGCGTACTTGGTGACTTGGTAAAACAAACGGATCAAGTTATGGATACTTGTTGATCCGAGAAGCCGAATTGGGTCAATTCAAAAGACTTGTTGATCCGAGAAGTCAATTGGGTTCAAATACTATCCTTAATGATTCGTTGAGTCGAACGGAGTCAAATAATTGGTGCTTGTCGATTCAAGAAGGCGAATTGGGTCACATTGTGCGTACTTGGTGACATGGAAAAACAAATGGATCAAGTGATGGATATTTGTTGATCCAAGAAGCCGAATTGGATCAATTGAAAGACTTGTTGATTCGAGAAGTCAATTGGCTTCAAATACAAGCTTTAATGATTCGTGAAGTTGAATGGAATCAAATAGTTGGTGCTTGTTTATTCGACAAGCCGAATTGGGTCACATTGTGCGGACATGGTGACTTGGTTAAACAAACGGATCAAGTTATGGATACTTGTTGATCCGAGAAGCCGAATTGGGTCAATGGAAAGAATTGTTGATCCGAGAAGTCAATTGGGTTCAAATACATGCCTTAATGATTCGTGAAGTCGAACGGAGTCAAATAGTTGGTGCTTGTTGATTCGAGAAGGCGAATTGGGTCACATTTTGGGCATACTTGGTGACTTGGTAAAACAAACGGATCAAGTTATGGATACTTGTTGATCCGAGAAGCCGAATCGGGTCAATTGAAAGACTTGTTGATCCGAGAAGTCAATTGGGTTCAAATACAATCCTTAATGATTCGTTAAGTCGAACGGAGTCAAATAGTTGGTGCTTGTTGATCCGACAAGCAGAATTGGGTCACATTGTGTGTACTTGGTGACTTGGTAAAACAAACTGATCAAGTTATGGATACTTGTTGATCCGAGAAGCCGAATTGGGTCAATTGAAAGATTTGTTGATCCGAGAAGTCAATTGGGTTTAAATACAAGCCTTAATGATTCGTGAAGTCGAACGAAGTCAAATAGTTGGTGCTTGTTGATCCGAGAAGGCGAATTGGGTCACATTGTGCGCACTTGGTGACTTGGTAAAACAAACGGATCAAGTTATTGATACTTGTTGATCCGAGAAGCCAAATTGGGTCAATTGAAAGACTTGTTGATCCGAGAAGTCAATAGGGTTCAAACACAAGCCTTAATGATTCGTGAAGTCGAACGAAGTCAAATAGTTGGTGCTTGTTGATCCGAGAAGGCGAATTGGGTCACATTGTGCGCACTTGGTGACTTGGTAAAACAAATGGATCAAGTTATGGATACTAGTTGATCCGAGAAGCCGAATTGGGTCAATTGAAAGACTTGTCGATTCGAGAAGTCAATTGGGTTCAAATACAAGCTTCAAAGATTCGTGAAGTCGAACGGAGTCAAATAGTTAGTGCTTGTTGATCCGAGAAGCTGAATTGGATCAATTCAAAGACTTGTTGATCCGAGAAGTCAATTGGGTTCAAATACAAGCTTTAATGATTCGTGAAGTCGAACGGAGTCAAATAGTTGGTGCTTGTTGATCCGACAAGCCGAATTGGGTCACATTGTGTGTACTTGGTGACTTGGTAAAATAAACTGATCAAGTTATGGGTACTTGTTGATCCGAGAAGCCGAATTGGGTCAATTGAAAGACTTGTTGATCCGAGAAGTCAATTGGGTTCAAATACAATCCTTAATGATTCGTTAAGTCGAACGGAGTCAAATAGTTGGTGCTTGTTGATCCAACAAGGCGAATTGGGTCACATTGTGGGTACTTGATGACATAGTAAAACAAATGGATCAAGTTATGGATATTTGTTGATCCGAGAAGCTGAATTGGATCAATTGAAAGACTTGTTGATCCGAGAAGTCAATTGGGTTCAAATACAAGCTTTAATGATTCGTGAAGTCGAACGGAGTCAAATAGTTGGTGCTTGTTGATTCGAGAAGGCGAATTGGGTCACATTTTGGGCGTACTTGGTGACTTGGTAAAACAAACGGATCAAGTTATGGATACTTGTTGATCCGAGAAGCCGAATTGGGTCAATTGAAAGACTTGTTGATCCGAGAAGTCAATTAGGTTCAAATACAATCCTTAATGATTCGTTAAGTCGAACGTAGTCAAATAGTTGGTGCTTGTTGATCCGACAAGCCGAATTGGGTCACATTGTGTGTACTTGGTGACTTGGTAAAACAAACTGATCAAGTTATGGATACTTGTTGAACCGAGAAGCCGAATTGGGTCAATAGAAAGAATTGTTGATCCGAGAAGTCAATTGGGTTCAAATACATGCCTTAATGATTCGTGAAGTCGAACGGAGTCAAATAGTTGGTGCTTGTTGATCCGAGAAGGGGAATTGGGTCACATTTTGGGCGTACTTGGTGACTTGGTAAAACAAACGGATCAAGTTATGGATACTTGTTGATCCGAGAAGCCGAATTGGGTCAATTGAAAGACTTGTTGATCCGAGAAGTCAATTGGGTTCAAATACAATCCTTAATGATTCGTTAAGTCAAACGGAGTCAAATAGTTGGTGCTTGTTGATCCAAGAAGGCGAATTGGGTCACATCGTGTGTACTTGGTGACATGGAAAAACAAATGGATCAAGTGATGGATATTTGTTGATCCAAGAAGCCGAATTGGATCAATTGAAAGACTTGTTGATCCGAGAAGTCAATTGGGTTCAAATACAAGCTTTAATGATTCGTGAAGTCGAATGGAGTCAAATAGTTGGTGCTTGTTGATCCGACAAGCCGAATTGGGTCACATTGTGCGTACTTGGTGACTTGGTAAAACAAACTGATCAAGTTATGGATACTTGTTGATCCGAGAAGCCGAATTGGGTCAATTGAAAGACTTGTTGATCCGAGAAGTCAATTGAGTTCAAACACAAGCCTTAATAATTCGTGAAGTCGAACGGAGTCAAATAGTTGGTGATTGATGATCCGAGAAGGGAAATTAGGTCACATTTTGGGCGTACTTGGTGACTTGGTAAAACAAACGGATCAAGTTATGGATACTTGTTGATCCGAGAAGCCGAATTGGGTCAATTCAAAAGACTTGTTGATCCGAGAAGTCAATTGGGTTCAAATACTATCCTTAATGATTCGTTGAGTCGAACGGAGTCAAATAATTGGTGCTTGTCGATTCAAGAAGGCGAATTGGGTCACATTGTGCGTACTTGGTGACATGGAAAAACAAATGGATCAAGTGATGGATATTTGTTGATCCAAGAAGCCGAATTGGATCAATTGAAAGACTTGTTGATTCGAGAAGTCAATTGGCTTCAAATACAAGCTTTAATGATTCGTGAAGTTGAATGGAATCAAATAGTTGGTGCTTGTTTATTCGACAAGCCGAATTGGGTCACATTGTGCGGACATGGTGACTTGGTTAAACAAACGGATCAAGTTATGGATACTTGTTGATCCGAGAAGCCGAATTGGGTCAATGGAAAGAATTGTTGATCCGAGAAGTCAATTGGGTTCAAATACATGCCTTAATGATTCGTGAAGTCGAACGGAGTCAAATAGTTGGTGCTTGTTGATTCGAGAAGGCGAATTGGGTCACATTTTGGGCATACTTGGTGACTTGGTAAAACAAACGGATCAAGTTATGGATACTTGTTGATCCGAGAAGCCGAATCGGGTCAATTGAAAGACTTGTTGATCCGAGAAGTCAATTGGGTTCAAATACAATCCTTAATGATTCGTTAAGTCGAACGGAGTCAAATAGTTGGTGCTTGTTGATCCGACAAGCTGAATTGGGTCACATTGTGTGTACTTGGTGACTTGGTAAAACAAACTGATCAAGTTATGGATACTTGTTGATCCGAGAAGCCGAATTGGGTCAATTGAAAGATTTGTTGATCCGAGAAGTCAATTGGGTTTAAATACAAGCCTTAATGATTCGTGAAGTCGAACGAAGTCAAATAGTTGGTGCTTGTTGATCCGAGAAGGCGAATTGGGTCACATTGTGCGCACTTGGTGACTTGGTAAAACAAACGGATCAAGTTATTGATACTTGTTGATCCGAGAAGCCAAATTGGGTCAATTGAAAGACTTGTTGATCCGAGAAGTCAATAGGGTTCAAACACAAGCCTTAATGATTCGTGAAGTCGAACGAAGTCAAATAGTTGGTGCTTGTTGATCCGAGAAGGCGAATTGGGTCACATTGTGCGCACTTGGTGACTTGGTAAAACAAATGGATCAAGTTATGGATACTAGTTGATCCGAGAAGCCGAATTGGGTCAATTGAAAGACTTGTCGATTCGAGAAGTCAATTGGGTTCAAATACAAGCTTCAAAGATTCGTGAAGTCGAACGGAGTCAAATAGTTAGTGCTTGTTGATCCGAGAAGCTGAATTGGATCAATTCAAAGACTTGTTGATCCGAGAAGTCAATTGGGTTCAAATACAAGCTTTAATGATTCGTGAAGTCGAACGGAGTCAAATAGTTGGTGCTTGTTGATCCGACAAGCCGAATTGGGTCACATTGTGTGTACTTGGTGACTTGGTAAAATAAACTGATCAAGTTATGGGTACTTGTTGATCCGAGAAGCCGAATTGGGTCAATTGAAAGACTTGTTGATCCGAGAAGTCAATTGGGTTCAAATACAATCCTTAATGATTCGTTAAGTCGAACGGAGTCAAATAGTTGGTGCTTGTTGATCCAACAAGGCGAATTGGGTCACATTGTGGGTACTTGATGACATAGTAAAACAAATGGATCAAGTTATGGATATTTGTTGATCCGAAAAGCTGAATTGGATCAATTGAAAGACTTGTTGATCCGAGAAGTCAATTGGGTTCAAATACAAGCTTTAATGATTCGTGAAGTCGAACGGAGTCAAATAGTTGGTGCTTGTTGATTCGAGAAGGCGAATTGGGTCACATTTTGGGCGTACTTGGTGACTTGGTAAAACAAACGGATCAAGTTATGGATACTTGTTGATCCGAGAAGCCGAATTGGGTCAATTGAAAGACTTGTTGATCCGAGAAGTCAATTAGGTTCAAATACAATCCTTAATGATTCGTTAAGTCGAACGTAGTCAAATAGTTGGTGCTTGTTGATCCGACAAGCCGAATTGGGTCACATTGTGTGTACTTGGTGACTTGGTAAAACAAACTGATCAAGTTATGGATACTTGTTGATCCGAGAAGC
This sequence comes from Ajuga chamaepitys, assembly GCA_958295605.1. NCBI lineage: Eukaryota > Viridiplantae > Streptophyta > Magnoliopsida > Lamiales > Lamiaceae > Ajuga > Ajuga chamaepitys. The sequence goes on from OY282505.1 coordinate 32,838,371, forward strand.
CGAATTGGGTCAATAGAAAGAATTGTTGATCCGAGAAGTCAATTGGGTTCAAATACATGCCTTAATGATTCGTGAAGTCGAACGGAGTCAAAAAGTTGGTGCTTGTTGATCCGAGAAGGGGAATTGGGTCACATTTTGGGCGTACTTGGTGACTTGGTAAAACAAACGGATCAAGTTATGGATACTTGTTGATCCGAGAAGCCGAATTGGGTCAATTGAAAGACTTGTTGATCCGAGAAGTCAATTGGGTTCAAATACAATCCTTAATGATTCGTTAAGTCAAACGGAGTCAAATAGTTGGTGCTTGTTGATCCAAGAAGGCGAATTGGGTCACATCGTGTGTACTTGGTGACATGGAAAAACAAATGGATCAAGTGATGGATATTTGTTGATCCAAGAAGCCGAATTGGATCAATTGAAAGACTTGTTGATCCGAGAAGTCAATTGGGTTCAAATACAAGCTTTAATGATTCGTGAAGTCGAATGGAGTCAAATAGTTGGTGCTTGTTGATCCGACAAGCCGAATTGGGTCACATTGTGCGTACTTGGTGACTTGGTAAAACAAACTGATCAAGTTATGGATACTTGTTGATCCGAGAAGCCGAATTGGGTCAATTGAAAGACTTATTGATCCGAGAAGTCAATTGGGTTCAAACACAAGCCTTAATAATTCGTGAAGTCGAATGGAGTCAAATAGTTGGTGATTGATGATCCGAGAAGGGAAATTAGGTCACATTTTGGGCGTACTTGGTGACTTGGTAAAACAAACGGATCAAGTTATGGATACTTGTTGATCCGAGAAGCCGAATTGGGTCAATTCAAAAGACTTGTTGATCCGAGAAGTCAATTGGGTTCAAATACTATCCTTAATGATTCGTTGAGTCGAACGGAGTCAAATAATTGGTGCTTGTCGATTCAAGAAGACGAATTGGGTCACATTGTGCGTACTTGGTGACATGGAAAAACAAATGGATCAAGTGATGGATATTTGTTGATCCAAGAAGCCGAATTGGATCAATTGAAAGGCTTGTTGATTCGAGAAGTCAATTGGCTTCAAATACAAGCTTTAATGATTCGTGAAGTTGAATGGAATCAAATAGTTGGTGCTTGTTTATTCGACAAGCCGAATTGGGTCACATTGTACGGACATGGTGACTTGGTTAAACAAACGGATCAAGTTATGGATACTTGTTGATCCGAGAAGCCGAATTGGGTCAATGGAAAGAATTGTTGATCCGAGAAGTCAATTGGGTTCAAATACATGCCTTAATGATTCGTGAAGTCGAACGGAGTCAAATAGTTGGTGCTTGTTGATTCGAGAAGGCGAATTGGGTCACATTTTGGGCATACTTGATGACTTGGTAAAACAAACGGATCAAGTTATGGATACTTGTTGATCCGAGAAGCCGAATCGGGTCAATTGAAAGACTTGTTGATCCGAGAAGTCAATTGGGTTCAAATACAATCCTTAATGATTCGTTAAGTCGAACGGAGTCAAATAGTTGGTGCTTGTTGATCCGACAAGCTGAATTGGGTCACATTGTGTGTACTTGGTGACTTGGTAAAACAAACTGATCAAGTTATGGATACTTGTTGATCCGAGAAGTCAATTGGGTTTAAATACAAGCCTTAATGATTCGTGAAGTCGAACGAAGTCAAATAGTTGGTGTTTGTTGATCCGAGAAGGCGAATTGGGTCACATTGTGCGCACTTGGTGACTTGGTAAAACAAATGGATCAAGTTATGGATACTTGTTGATCCGAGAAGCCGAATTGGGTCAATTGAAAGAATTGTTGATCCGAGAAGTCAATTGGGTTCAAATACATGCCTTAATGATTCGTGAAGTCAAACGGAGTCAAATAGTTGGTGCTTGTTGATCCGAGAAGGCGAATTGGGTCACATTTTGGGCGTACTTGGTGACTTGGTAAAACAAACGGATCAAGTTATGGATACTTGTTGATCCGAGAAGCTGAATTGGGTCAATTGAAAGACTTGTTGATCCGAGAAGTCAATTGGGTTCAAATACAATCCTTAATGATTCGTTAAGTCGAACGGAGTCAAATAGTTGGTGCTTGTTGATTCAAGAAGGCGAATTGGGTCACATTGTGGGTACTTGGTGACATGGTAAAACAAATGGATCAAGTTATGGATATTTGTTGATCCGAGAAGCTGAATTGGATCAATTGAAAGACTTGTTGATCCGAGAAGTCAATTGGGTTCAAATACAAGCTTTAATGATTCGTGAAGTCGAACGGAGTCAAATAGTTGGTGCTTGTTGATACGACAAGCCGAATTGGGTCACAGTGTGTGTAATTGGTGACTTGGTAAAATAAACTGATCAAGTTATGGGTACTTGTTGATCTGAGAAGCCGAATTGGGTCAATTGAAAGACTTGTTGATCCGAGAAGTCAATTGGGTTTAAATACAAGCCTTAATGATTCGTGAAGTCGAACGAAGTCAAATAGTTGGTTCTTGTTGATCCGAGAAGGCGAATTGGGTCACATTGTGCGCACTTGGTGACTTGGTAAAACAAATGGATCAAGTTATGGATACTTGTTGATCCGAGAAGCCGAATTGGGTCAATTGAAAGAATTGTTGATCCGAGAAGTCAATTGGGTTCAAATACATGCCTTAATGATTCGTGAAGTCGAACGGAGTCAAATAGTTGGTGCTTGTTGATTGGGTCACATTTTGGGCGTACTTGGGGACTTGGTAAAATAAACGGATCAAGTTATAGATACTTGTTGATCCGAGAAGCCGAATTGGGTCAATTGAAAGACTTGTTGATCCGAGAAGTCAATTGGGTTCAAATACAATCCTTAATGATTCGTTAAGTCGAACGGAGTCAAATATTTAGTTCTTGTTGATCCAAGAAGGCGAATTGGGTCACATTATGCGTACATGGTGACATGGTAAAACAAATGGATCAAGTTATGGATAGTTGTTGATCCGAGAAGCCGAATTGGGTCAATTGAAAGACTTGTTGATCCGAGAAGTCAATTGGGTTCAAATACAATCCTTAATGATTCGTTAAGTCAAACGGAGTCAAATAGTTGGTGCTTGTTGATCCAAGAAGGCGAATTGGGTCACATCGTGCGTACTTGGTGACATGGTAAAACAAATGGATCAAGTTCTGGATATTTGTTGATCCGAGAAGCCGAATTGGATCAATTGAAAGACTTGTTGATCCGAGAAGTCAATTGGGTTCAAATACAAGCTTTAATGATTCGTGAAGTCGAATGGAGTCAAATAGTTGGTGCTTGTTGATCCGACAAGCCGAATTGGGTCACATTGTGCGTACTTGGTGACTTGGTAAAACAAACTGATCAAGTTATGGATACTTGTTGATCCGAGAAGCCGAATTGGGTCAATTGAAAGACTTATTGATCCGAGAAGTCAATTGGGTTCAAACACAAGCCTTAATAATTCGTGAAGTCGAACGGAGTCAAATAGTTGGTGATTGATGATCCGAGAAGGGAAATTAGGTCACATTTTGGGCGTACTTGGTGACTTGGTAAAACAAACGGATCAAGTTATGGATACTTGTTGATCCGAGAAGCCGAATTGGGTCAATTCAAAAGACTTGTTGATCCGAGAAGTCAATTGGGTTCAAATACTATCCTTAATGATTCGTTGAGTCGAACGGAGTCAAATAATTGGTGCTTGTCGATTCAAGAAGGCGAATTGGGTCACATTGTGCGTACTTGGTGACATGGAAAAACAAATGGATCAAGTGATGGATATTTGTTGATCCAAGAAGCCGAATTGGATCAATTGAAAGACTTGTTGATTCGAGAAGTCAATTGGCTTCAAATACAAGCTTTAATGATTCGTGAAGTTGAATGGAATCAAATAGTTGGTGCTTGTTTATTCGACAAGCCGAATTGGCTCACATTGTGCGGACATGGTGACTTGGTTAAACAAACGGATCAAGTTATGGATACTTGTTGATCCGAGAAGCCGAATTGGGTCAATGGAAAGAATTGTTGATCCGAGAAGTCAATTGGGTTCAAATACATGCCTTAATGATTCGTGAAGTCGAACGGAGTCAAATAGTTGGTGCTTGTTGATTCGAGAAGGCGAATTGGGTCACATTTTGGGCATACTTGATGACTTGGTAAAACAAACGGATCAAGTTATGGATACTTGTTGATCCGAGAAGCCGAATCGGGTCAATTGAAAGACTTGTTGATCCGAGAAGTCAATTGGGTTCAAATACAATCCTTAATGATTCGTTAAGTCGAACGGAGTCAAATAGTTGGTGCTTGTTGATCCGACAAGCTGAATTGGGTCACATTGTGTGTACTTGGTGACTTGGTAAAACAAACTGATCAAGTTATGGATACTTGTTGATCCGAGAAGCCGAATTGGGTCAATTGAAAGATTTGTTGATCCGAGAAGTCAATTGGGTTTAAATACAAGCCTTAATGATTCGTGAAGTCGAACGAAGTCAAATAGTTGGTGTTTGTTGATCCGAGAAGGCGAATTGGGTCACATTGTGCGCACTTGGTGACTTGGTAAAACAAATGGATCAAGTTATGGATACTTGTTGATCCGAGAAGCCGAATTGGGTCAATTGAAAGAATTGTTGATCCGAGAAGTCAATTGGGTTCAAATACATGCCTTAATGATTCGTGAAGTCAAACGGAGTCAAATAGTTGGTGCTTGTTGATCCGAGAAGGCGAATTGGGTCACATTTTGGGCGTACTTGGTGACTTGGTAAAACAAACGGATCAAGTTATGGATACTTGTTGATCCGAGAAGCTGAATTGGGTCAATTGAAAGACTTGTTGATCCGAGAAGTCAATTGGGTTCAAATACAATCCTTAATGATTCGTTAAGTCGAACGGAGTCAAATAGTTGGTGCTTGTTGATTCAAGAAGGCGAATTGGGTCACATTGTGGGTACTTGGTGACATGGTAAAACAAATGGATCAAGTTATGGATATTTGTTGATCCGAGAAGCTGAATTGGATCAATTGAAAGACTTGTTGATCCGAGAAGTCAATTGGGTTCAAATACAAGCTTTAATGATTCGTGAAGTCGAACGGAGTCAAATAGTTGGTGCTTGTTGATACGACAAGCCGAATTGGGTCACAGTGTGTGTACTTGGTGACTTGGTAAAATAAACTGATCAAGTTATGGGTACTTGTTGATCCGAGAAGCCGAATTGGGTCAATTGAAAGACTTGTTGATCCGAGAAGTCAATTGGGTTCAAATACAAGCCTTAATGATTCGTGAAGTCGAACGAAGTCAAATAGTTGGTTCTTGTTGATCCGAGAAGGCGAATTGGGTCACATTGTGCGCACTTGGTGACTTGGTAAAACAAATGGATCAAGTTATGGATACTTGTTGATCCGAGAAGCCGAATTGGGTCAATTGAAAGAATTGTTGATCCGAGAAGTCAATTGGGTTCAAATACATGCCTTAATGATTCGTGAAGTCGAACGGAGTCAAATAGTTGGTGCTTGTTGATTGGGTCACATTTTGGGCGTACTTGGTGACTTGGTAAAATAAACGGATCAAGTTATGGATACTTGTTGATCCGAGAAGCCGAATTGGGTCAATTGAAAGACTTGTTGATCCGAGAAGTCAATTGGGTTCAAATACAATCCTTAATGATTCGTTAAGTCGAACGGAGTCAAATATTTAGTTCTTGTTGATCCAAGAAGGCGAATTGGGTCACATTATGCGTACATGGTGACATGGTAAAACAAATGGATCAAGTTATGGATAGTTGTTGATCCGAGAAGCCGAATTGGGTCAATTGAAAGACTTGTTGATCCGAGAAGTCAATTGGGTTCAAATACAATCCTTAATGATTCGTTAAGTCAAACGGAGTCAAATAGTTGGTGCTTGTTGATCCAAGAAGGCGAATTGGGTCACATCGTGCGTACTTGGTGACATGGTAAAACAAATGGATCAAGTTCTGGATATTTGTTGATCCGAGAAGCCGAATTGGATCAATTGAAAGACTTGTTGATCCGAGAAGTCAATTGGGTTCAAATACAAGCTTTAATGATTCGTGAAGTCGAACGGAGTCAAATAGTTGGTGTTTGTTGATCCGACAAGCCGAATTGGGTCACATTGTGCGTACTTGGTGACTTGGTAAAACAAACTGATCAAATTATGGATACTTGTTGATCCGAGAAGCCGAATTGGGTCAATTGAAAGACTTGTTGATCCGAGAAGTCAATTGGGTTCAAATACAAAGCCTTAATGATTCGTGAAGTCGAACGGAGTCAAATAGTTGGTGCTTGTTGATCCGACAAGCTGAATTAGGTCACATTGTGCGTACTTGGTGACTTGGTAAAATAAACGGATCAAGTTATGGATACTTGTTGATCCGAGAAGCCGAATTGGGTCTATTCAAAAGACTTGTTGATCCGAGAAGTCAATTGGGTTCAAATACAATCCTTAATGATTCGTTAAGTCGAATGGAGTCAAATAATTTGTGCTTGTTGATCCAAGAAGGCGAATTGGGTCACATTGTGCGTACTTGGTGACATGGTAAAACAAATGGATCAAGTTATGGATATTTGTTGATCCGAGAAGTCAATTGGGTTCAAATACAAGCTGTAATGATTCGTGAAGTCGAAAGGAGTCAAATAGTTGGTGCTTGTTGATCCGACAAGCCGAATTGGGTCACATTGTGCGTACTTGGTGACTTGGTAAAACAAACTGATCAAGTTATGGATACTTGTTGATCCGAGAAGCCGAATTGGGTCAATTGAAAGACTTGTTGATCCGAGAAGTCAATTGGGTTCAAACACAAGCCTTAATAATTCGTGAAGTCGAACGGAGTCAAATAGTTGGTGCTTGATGATCCGAGAAGGAAAATTGGGTCACATTTTGGGCGTACTTGGTGACTTGGTAAAACAAACGGATCAAGTTATGGATACTTGTTGATCCGAGAAGCCGAATTGGGTCAATTCAAAAGACTTGTTGATCCGAGAAGTCAAGTCAAATACTATCCTTAATGATTCGTTGAGTCGAACGGAGTCAAATAATTGGTGCTTGTCGATTCAAGAAGGAGAATTGGGTCACATTGTGCGTACTTGGTGACATGGAAAAACAAATGGATCAAGTGATGGATATTTGTTGATCCAAGAAGCCGAATTGGATCAATTGAAAGACTTGTTGATCCGAGAAGTCAATTGGCTTCAAATACAAGCTTTAATGATTCGTGAAGTTGAATGGAATCAAATAGTTGGTGCTTGTTTATTCGACAAGCCGAATTGGGTCACATTGTGCGGACTTGGTGACTTGGTAAAACAAACGGATCAAGTTATGGATACTTGTTGATCCGAGAAGCCGAATTGGGTCAATGGAAAGAATTGTTGATCCGAGAAGTCAATTGGGTTCAAATACATGCCTTAATGATTCGTGAAGTCGAACGGAGTCAAATAGTTGGTGCTTGTTGATTCGAGAAGGCGAATTGGGTCACATTTTGGGCATACTTGGTGACTTGGTAAAACAAACGGATCAAGTTATGGATACTTGTTGATCCGAGAAGCTGAATTGGGTCAATTGAAAGACTTGTTGATCCGAGAAGTCAATTGGGTTCAAATACAATCCTTAATGATTCGTTAAGTCGAACGGAGTCAAATAGTTGGTGCTTGTTGATTCAAGAAGGCGAATTGGGTCACATTGTGGGTACTTGGTGACATTGTAAAACAAATGGATCAAGTTATGGATATTTGTTGATCCGAGAAGCTGAATTGGATCAATTGAAAGACTTGTTGATTCGAGAAGTCAATTGGGTTCAAATACAAGCTTTAATGATTCGTGAAGTCGAACGGAGTCAAATAGTTGGTGCTTGTTGATACGACAAGCCGAATTGGGTCACAGTGTGTGTACTTGGTGACTTGGTAAAATAAACTGATCAAGTTATGGGTACATGTTGATCCGAGAAGCCGAATTGGGTCAATTGAAAGACTTGTTGATCCGAGAAGTCAATTGGGTTCAAATACAAGCCTTAATGATTCGTGAAGTCGAACGAAGTCAAATAGTTGGTTCTTGTTGATCCGAGAAGGCGAATTGGGTCACATTGTGCGCACTTGGTGACTTGGTAAAACAAATGGATCAAGTTATGGATACTTGTTGATCCGAGAAGCCGAATTGGGTCAATTGAAAGAATTGTTGATCCGAGAAGTCAATTGGGTTCAAATACATGCCTTAATGATTCGTGAAGTCGAACGGAGTCAAATAGTTGGTGCTTGTTGATTGGGTCACATTTTGGGCGTACTTGGTGACTTGGTAAAATAAACGGATCAAGTTATGGATACTTGTTGATCCGAGAAGCCGAATTGGGTCAATTGAAAGACTTGTTGATCCGAGAAGTCAATTGGGTTCAAATACAATCCTTAATGATTCGTTAAGTCGAACGGAGTCAAATAATAAGTTCTTGTTGATCCAAGAAGGCGAAATGGGTCACATTATGCGTACATGGTGACATGGTAAAACAAATGGATCAAGTTATGGATAGTTGTTGATCCGAGAAGCCGAATTGTGTCAATTGAAAGACTTGTTGATCCGAGAAGTCAATTGGGTTCAAATACAATCCTTAATGATTCGTTAAGTCAAACGGAGTCAAATAGTTGGTGCTTGTTGATCCAAGAAGGCGAATTGGGTCACATCGTGCGTACTTGGTGACATGGTAAAACAAATGGATCAAGTTGTGGATATTTGTTGATCCGAGAAGCCGAATTGGATCAATTGAAAGACTTGTTGATCCGAGAAGTCAATTGGGTTCAAATACAAGCTTTAATGATTCGTGAAGTCGAACGGAGTCAAATAGTTGGTGTTTGTTGATCCGACAAGCCGAATTGGGTCACATTGTGCGTACTTGGTGACTTGGTAAAACAAACTGATCAAATTATGGATACTTGTTGATCCGAGAAGCCGAATTGGGTCAATTGAAAGACTTGTTGATCCGAGAAGTCAATTGGGTTCAAATACAAAGCCTTAATGATTCGTGAAGTCGAACGGAGTCAAATAGTTGGTGCTTGTTGATCCGACAAGCTGAATTAGGTCACATTGTGCGTACTTGGTGACTTGGTAAAATAAACGGATCAAGTTATGGATACTTGTTGATCCGAGAAGCCGAATTGGGTCTATTCAAAAGACTTGTTGATCCGAGAAGTCAATTGGGTTCAAATACAATCCTTAATGATTCGTTAAGTCGAACGGAGTCAAATAATTTGTGCTTGTTGATCCAAGAAGGCGAATTGGGTCACATTGTGCGTACTTGGTGACATGGTAAAACAAATGGATCAAGTTATGGATATTTGTTGATCCGAGAAGTCAATTGGGTTCAAATACAAGCTGTAATGATTCGTGAAGTCGAAAGGAGTCAAATAGTTGGTGCTTGTTGATCCGACAAGCCGAATTGGGTCACATTGTGCGTACTTGGTGACTTGGTAAAACAAACTGATCAAGTTATGGATACTTGTTGATCCGAGAAGCCGAATTGGGTCAATTGAAAGACTTGTTGATCCGAGAAGTCAATTGGGTTCAAACACAAGCCTTAATAATTCGTGAAGTCGAACGGAGTCAAATAGTTGGTGCTTGATGATCCGAGAAGGAAAATTGGGTCACATTTTGGGCGTACTTGGTGACTTGGTAAAACAAACGGATCAAGTTATGGATACTTGTTGATCCGAGAAGCCGAATTGGGTCAATTCAAAAGACTTGTTGATCCGAGAAGTCAAGTCAAATACTATCCTTAATGATTCGTTGAGTCGAACGGAGTCAAATAATTGGTGCTTGTCGATTCAAGAAGGAGAATTGGGTCACATTGTGCGTACTTGGTGACATGGAAAAACAAATGGATCAAGTGATGGATATTTGTTGATCCAAGAAGCCGAATTGGATCAATTGAAAGACTTGTTGATCCGAGAAGTCAATTGGCTTCAAATACAAGCTTTAATGATTCGTGAAGTTGAATGGAATCAAATAGTTGGTGCTTGTTTATTCGACAAGCCGAATTGGGTCACATTGTGCGGACTTGGTGACTTGGTAAAACAAACGGATCAAGTTATGGATACTTGTTGATCCGAGAAGCCGAATTGGGTCAATGGAAAGAATTGTTGATCCGAGAAGTCAATTGGGTTCAAATACATGCCTTAATGATTCGTGAAGTCGAACGGAGTCAAATAGTTGGTGCTTGTTGATTCGAGAAGGCGAATTGGGTCACATTTTGGGCATACTTGGTGACTTGGTAAAACAAACGGATCAAGTTATGGATACTTGTTGATCCGAGAAGCTGAATTGGGTCAATTGAAAGACTTGTTGATCCGAGAAGTCAATTGGGTTCAAATACAATCCTTAATGATTCGTTAAGTCGAACGGAGTCAAATAGTTGGTGCTTGTTGATTCAAGAAGGCGAATTGGGTCACATTGTGGGTACTTGGTGACATTGTAAAACAAATGGATCAAGTTATGGATATTTGTTGATCCGAGAAGCTGAATTGGATCAATTGAAAGACTTGTTGATTCGAGAAGTCAATTGGGTTCAAATACAAGCTTTAATGATTCGTGAAGTCGAACGGAGTCAAATAGTTGGTGCTTGTTGATACGACAAGCCGAATTGGGTCACAGTGTGTGTACTTGGTGACTTGGTAAAATAAACTGATCAAGTTATGGGTACATGTTGATCCGAGAAGCCGAATTGGGTCAATTGAAAGACTTGTTGATCCGAGAAGTCAATTGGGTTCAAATACAAGCCTTAATGATTCGTGAAGTCGAACGAAGTCAAATAGTTGGTTCTTGTTGATCCGAGAAGGCGAATTGGGTCACATTGTGCGCACTTGGTGACTTGGTAAAACAAATGGATCAAGTTATGGATACTTGTTGATCCGAGAAGCCGAATTGGGTCAATTGAAAGAATTGTTGATCCGAGAAGTCAATTGGGTTCAAATACATGCCTTAATGATTCGTGAAGTCGAACGGAGTCAAATAGTTGGTGCTTGTTGATTGGGTCACATTTTGGGCGTACTTGGTGACTTGGTAAAATAAACGGATCAAGTTATGGATACTTGTTGATCCGAGAAGCCGAATTGGGTCAATTGAAAGACTTGTTGATCCGAGAAGTCAATTGGGTTCAAATACAATCCTTAATGATTCGTTAAGTCGAACGGAGTCAAATAATAAGTTCTTGTTGATCCAAGAAGGCGAAATGGGTCACATTATGCGTACATGGTGACATGGTAAAACAAATGGATCAAGTTATGGATAGTTGTTGATCCGAGAAGCCGAATTGTGTCAATTGAAAGACTTGTTGATCCGAGAAGTCAATTGGGTTCAAATACAATCCTTAATGATTCGTTGAGTCAAACGGAGTCAAATAGTTGGTGCTTGTTGATCCAAGAAGGCGAATTGGGTCACATCGTGCGTACTTGGTGACATGGTAAAACAAATGGATCAAGTTGTGGATATTTGTTGATCCGAGAAGCCGAATTGGATCAATTGAAAGACTTGTTGATCCGAGAAGTCAATTGGGTTCAAATACAAGCTTTAATGATTCGTGAAGTCGAACGGAGTCAAATAGTTGGTGTTTGTTGATCCGACAAGCCGAATTGGGTCACATTGTGCGTACTTGGTGACTTGGTAAAACAAACTGATCAAATTATGGATACTTGTTGATCCGAGAAGCCGAATTGGGTCAATTGAAAGACTTGTTGATCCGAGAAGTCAATTGGGTTCAAATACAAAGCCTTAATGATTCGTGAAGTCGAACGGAGTCAAATAGTTGGTGCTTGTTGATCCGACAAGCTGAATTAGGTCACATTGTGCGTACTTGGTGACTTGGTAAAATAAACGGATCAAGTTATGGATACTTGTTGATCCGAGAAGCCGAATTGGGTCTATTCAAAAGACTTGTTGATCCGAGAAGTCAATTGGGTTCAAATACAATCCTTAATGATTCGTTAAGTCGAACGGAGTCAAATAATTTGTGCTTGTTGATCCAAGAAGGCGAATTGGGTCACATTGTGCGTACTTGGTGACATGGTAAAACAAATGGATCAAGTTATGGATATTTGTTGATCCGAGAAGTCAATTGGGTTCAAATACAAGCTGTAATGATTCGTGAAGTCGAAAGGAGTCAAATAGTTGGTGCTTGTTGATCCGACAAGCCGAATTGGGTCACATTGTGCGTACTTGGTGACTTGGTAAAACAAACTGATCAAGTTATGGATACTTGTTGATCCGAGAAGCCGAATTGGGTCAATTGAAAGACTTGTTGATCCGAGAAGTCAATTGGGTTCAAACACAAGCCTTAATAATTCGTGAAGTCGAACGGAGTCAAATAGTTGGTGCTTGATGATCCGAGAAGGAAAATTGGGTCACATTTTGGGCGTACTTGGTGACTTGGTAAAACAAACGGATCAAGTTATGGATACTTGTTGATCCGAGAAGCCGAATTGGGTCAATTCAAAAGACTTGTTGATCCGAGAAGTCAAGTCAAATACTATCCTTAATGATTCGTTGAGTCGAACGGAGTCAAATAATTGGTGCTTGTCGATTCAAGAAGGAGAATTGGGTCACATTGTGCGTACTTGGTGACATGGAAAAACAAATGGATCAAGTGATGGATATTTGTTGATCCAAGAAGCCGAATTGGATCAATTGAAAGACTTGTTGATCCGAGAAGTCAATTGGCTTCAAATACAAGCTTTAATGATTCGTGAAGTTGAATGGAATCAAATAGTTGGTGCTTGTTTATTCGACAAGCCGAATTGGGTCACATTGTGCGGACTTGGTGACTTGGTAAAACAAACGGATCAAGTTATGGATACTTGTTGATCCGAGAAGCCGAATTGGGTCAATGGAAAGAATTGTTGATCCGAGAAGTCAATTGGGTTCAAATACATGCCTTAATGATTCGTGAAGTCGAACGGAGTCAAATAGTTGGTGCTTGTTGATTCGAGAAGGCGAATTGGGTCACATTTTGGGCATACTTGGTGACTTGGTAAAACAAACGGATGAAGTTATGGATACTTGTTGATCCGAGAAGCTGAATTGGGTCAATTGAAAGACTTGTTGATCCGAGAAGTCAATTGGGTTCAAATACAATCCTTAATGATTCGTTAAGTCGAACGGAGTCAAATAGTTGGTGCTTGTTGATTCAAGAAGGCGAATTGGGTCACATTGTGGGTACTTGGTGACATTGTAAAACAAATGGATCAAGTTATGGATATTTGTTGATCCGAGAAGCTGAATTGGATCAATTGAAAGACTTGTTGATTCGAGAAGTCAATTGGGTTCAAATACAAGCTTTAATGATTCGTGAAGTCGAACGGAGTCAAATAGTTGGTGCTTGTTGATACGACAAGCCGAATTGGGTCACAGTGTGTGTACTTGGTGACTTGGTAAAATAAACTGATCAAGTTATGGGTACATGTTGATCCGAGAAGCCGAATTGGGTCAATTGAAAGACTTGTTGATCCGAGAAGTCAATTGGGTTCAAATACAAGCCTTAATGATTCGTGAAGTCGAACGAAGTCAAATAGTTGGTTCTTGTTGATCCGAGAAGGCGAATTGGGTCACATTGTGCGCACTTGGTGACTTGGTAAAACAAATGGATCAAGTTATGGATACTTGTTGATCCGAGAAGCCGAATTGGGTCAATTGAAAGAATTGTTGATCCGAGAAGTCAATTGGGTTCAAATACATGCCTTAATGATTCGTGAAGTCGAACGGAGTCAAATAGTTGGTGCTTGTTGATTGGGTCACATTTTGGGCGTACTTGGTGACTTGGTAAAATAAACGGATCAAGTTATGGATACTTGTTGATCCGAGAAGCCGAATTGGGTCAATTGAAAGACTTGTTGATCCGAGAAGTCAATTGGGTTCAAATACAATCCTTAATGATTCGTTAAGTCGAACGGAGTCAAATAATAAGTTCTTGTTGATCCAAGAAGGCGAAATGGGTCACATTATGCGTACATGGTGACATGGTAAAACAAATGGATCAAGTTATGGATAGTTGTTGATCCGAGAAGCCGAATTGTGTCAATTGAAAGACTTGTTGATCCGAGAAGTCAATTGGGTTCAAATACAATCCTTAATGATTCGTTAAGTCAAACGGAGTCAAATAGTTGGTGCTTGTTGATCCAAGAAGGCGAATTGGGTCACATCGTGCGTACTTGGTGACATGGTAAAACAAATGGATCAAGTTGTGGATATTTGTTGATCCGAGAAGCCGAATTGGATCAATTGAAAGACTTGTTGATCCGAGAAGTCAATTGAGTTCAAATACAAGCATTAATGATTCGTGAAGTCGAACGGAGTCAAATAGTTGGTGTTTGTTGATCCGACAAGCCGAATTGGGTCACATTGTGCGTACTTGGTGACTTGGTAAAACAAACTGATCAAATTATGGATACTTGTTGATCCGAGAAGTCGAATTGGGTCAATTGAAAGACTTGTTGATCCGAGAAGTCAATTGGGTTCAAATACAAAGCCTTAATGATTCGTGAAGTCGAACGGAGTCAAATAGTTGGTGCTTGTTGATCCGACAAGCTGAATTAGGTCACATTGTGCGTACTTGGTGACTTGGTAAAATAAACGGATCAAGTTATGGATACTTGTTGATCCGAGAAGCCGAATTGGGTCTATTCAAAAGACTTGTTGATCCGAGAAGTCAATTGGGTTCAAATACAATCCTTAATGATTCGTTAAGTCGAACGGAGTCAAATAATTTGTGCTTGTTGATCCAAGAAGGCGAATTGGGTCACATTGTGCGTACTTGGTGACATGGTAAAACAAATGGATCAAGTTATGGATATTTGTTGATCCGAGAAGTCAATTGGGTTCAAATACAAGCTGTAATGATTCGTGAAGTCGAAAGGAGTCAAATAGTTGGTGCTTGTTGATCCGACAAGCCGAATTGGGTCACATTGTGCGTACTTGGTGACTTGGTAAAACAAACTGATCAAGTTATGGATACTTGTTGATCCGAGAAGCCGAATTGGGTCAATTGAAAGACTTGTTGATCCGAGAAGTCAATTGGGTTCAAACACAAGCCTTAATAATTCGTGAAGTCGAACGGAGTCAAATAGTTGGTGCTTGATGATCCGAGAAGGAAAATTGGGTCACATTTTGGGCGTACTTGGTGACTTGGTAAAACAAACGGATCAAGTTATGGATACTTGTTGATCCGAGAAGCCGAATTGGGTCAATTCAAAAGACTTGTTGATCCGAGAAGTCAAGTCAAATACTATCCTTAATGATTCGTTGAGTCGAACGGAGTCAAATAATTGGTGCTTGTCGATTCAAGAAGGAGAATTGGGTCACATTGTGCGTACTTGGTGACATGGAAAAACAAATGGATCAAGTGATGGATATTTGTTGATCCAAGAAGCCGAATTGGATCAATTGAAAGACTTGTTGATCCGAGAAGTCAATTGGCTTCAAATACAAGCTTTAATGATTCGTGAAGTTGAATGGAATCAAATAGTTGGTGCTTGTTTATTCGACAAGCCGAATTGGGTCACATTGTGCGGACTTGGTGACTTGGTAAAACAAACGGATCAAGTTATGGATACTTGTTGATCCGAGAAGCCGAATTGGGTCAATGGAAAGAATTGTTGATCCGAGAAGTCAATTGGGTTCAAATACATGCCTTAATGATTCGTGAAGTCGAACGGAGTCAAATAGTTGGTGCTCGTTGATTCGAGAAGGCGAATTGGGTCACATTTTGGGCATACTTGGTGACTTGGTAAAACAAACGGATCAAGTTATGGATACTTGTTGATCCGAGAAGCTGAATTGGGTCAATTGAAAGACTTGTTGATCCGAGAAGTCAATTGGGTTCAAATACAATCCTTAATGATTCGTTAAGTCGAACGGAGTCAAATAGTTGGTGCTTGTTGATTCAAGAAGGCGAATTGGGTCACATTGTGGGTACTTGGTGACATTGTAAAACAAATGGATCAAGTTATGGATATTTGTTGATCCGAGAAGCTGAATTGGATCAATTGAAAGACTTGTTGATTCGAGAAGTCAATTGGGTTCAAATACAAGCTTTAATGATTCGTGAAGTCGAACGGAGTCAAATAGTTGGTGCTTGTTGATACGACAAGCCGAATTGGGTCACAGTGTGTGTACTTGGTGACTTGGTAAAATAAACTGATCAAGTTATGGGTACATGTTGATCCGAGAAGCCGAATTGGGTCAATTGAAAGACTTGTTGATCCGAGAAGTCAATTGGGTTCAAATACAAGCCTTAATGATTCGTGAAGTCGAACGAAGTCAAATAGTTGGTTCTTGTTGATCCGAGAAGGCGAATTGGGTCACATTGTGCGCACTTGGTGACTTGGTAAAACAAATGGATCAAGTTATGGATACTTGTTGATCCGAGAAGCCGAATTGGGTCAATTGAAAGAATTGTTGATCCGAGAAGTCAATTGGGTTCAAATACATGCCTTAATGATTCGTGAAGTCGAACGGAGTCAAATAGTTGGTGCTTGTTGATTGGGTCACATTTTGGGCGTACTTGGTGACTTGGTAAAATAAACGGATCAAGTTATGGATACTTGTTGATCCGAGAAGCCGAATTGGGTCAATTGAAAGACTTGTTGATCCGAGAAGTCAATTGGGTTCAAATACAATCCTTAATGATTCGTTAAGTCGAACGGAGTTAAATAATAAGTTCTTGTTGATCCAAGAAGGCGAAATGGGTCACATTATGCGTACATGGTGACATGGTAAAACAAATGGATCAAGTTATGGATAGTTGTTGATCCGAGAAGCCGAATTGTGTCAATTGAAAGACTTGTTGATCCGAGAAGTCAATTGGGTTCAAATACAATCCTTAATGATTCGTTAAGTCAAACGGAGTCAAATAGTTGGTGCTTGTTGATCCAAGAAGGCGAATTGGGTCACATCGTGCGTACTTGGTGACATGGTAAAACAAATGGATCAAGTTGTGGATATTTGTTGATCCGAGAAGCCGAATTGGATCAATTGAAAGACTTGTTGATCCGAGAAGTCAATTGGGTTCAAATACAAGCTTTAATGATTCGTGAAGTCGAACGGAGTCAAATAGTTGGTGTTTGTTGATCCGACAAGCCGAATTGGGTCACATTGTGCGTACTTGGTGACTTGGTAAAACAAACTGATCAAATTATGGATACTTGTTGATCCGAGAAGCCGAATTGGGTCAATTGAAAGACTTGTTGATCCGAGAAGTCAATTGGGTTCAAATACAAAGCCTTAATGATTCGTGAAGTCGAACGGAGTCAAATAGTTGGTGCTTGTTGATCCGACAAGCTGAATTAGGTCACATTGTGCGTACTTGGTGACTTGGTAAAATAAACGGATCAAGTTATGGATACTTGTTGATCCGAGAAGCCGAATTGGGTCTATTCAAAAGACTTGTTGATCCGAGAAGTCAATTGGGTTCAAATACAATCCTTAATGATTCGTTAAGTCGAACGGAGTCAAATAATTTGTGCTTGTTGATCCAAGAAGGCGAATTGGGTCACATTGTGCGTACTTGGTGACATGGTAAAACAAATGGATCAAGTTATGGATATTTGTTGATCCGAGAAGTCAATTGGGTTCAAATACAAGCTGTAATGATTCGTGAAGTCGAAAGGAGTCAAATAGTTGGTGCTTGTTGATCCGACAAGCCGAATTGGGTCACATTGTGCGTACTTGGTGACTTGGTAAAACAAACTGATCAAGTTATGGATACTTGTTGATCCGAGAAGCCGAATTGGGTCAATTGAAAGACTTGTTGATCCGAGAAGTCAATTGGGTTCAAACACAAGCCTTAATAATTCGTGAAGTCGAACGGAGTCAAATAGTTGGTGCTTGATGATCCGAGAAGGAAAATTGGGTCACATTTTGGGCGTACTTGGTGACTTGGTAAAACAAACGGATCAAGTTATGGATACTTGTTGATCCGAGAAGCCGAATTGGGTCAATTCAAAAGACTTGTTGATCCGAGAAGTCAAGTCAAATACTATCCTTAATGATTCGTTGAGTCGAACGGAGTCAAATAATTGGTGCTTGTCGATTCAAGAAGGAGAATTGGGTCACATTGTGCGTACTTGGTGACATGGAAAAACAAATGGATCAAGTGATGGATATTTGTTGATCCAAGAAGCCGAATTGGATCAATTGAAAGACTTGTTGATCCGAGAAGTCAATTGGCTTCAAATACAAGCTTTAATGATTCGTGAAGTTGAATGGAATCAAATAGTTGGTGCTTGTTTATTCGACAAGCCGAATTGGGTCACATTGTGCGGACTTGGTGACTTGGTAAAACAAACGGATCAAGTTATGGATACTTGTTGATCCGAGAAGCCGAATTGGGTCAATGGAAAGAATTGTTGATCCGAGAAGTCAATTGGGTTCAAATACATGCCTTAATGATTCGTGAAGTCGAACGGAGTCAAATAGTTGGTGCTCGTTGATTCGAGAAGGCGAATTGGGTCACATTTTGGGCATACTTGGTGACTTGGTAAAACAAACGGATCAAGTTATGGATACTTGTTGATCCGAGAAGCTGAATTGGGTCAATTGAAAGACTTGTTGATCCGAGAAGTCAATTGGGTTCAAATACAATCCTTAATGATTCGTTAAGTCGAACGGAGTCAAATAGTTGGTGCTTGTTGATTCAAGAAGGCGAATTGGGTCACATTGTGGGTACTTGGTGACATTGTAAAACAAATGGATCAAGTTATGGATATTTGTTGATCCGAGAAGCTGAATTGGATCAATTGAAAGACTTGTTGATTCGAGAAGTCAATTGGGTTCAAATACAAGCTTTAATGATTCGTGAAGTCGAACGGAGTCAAATAGTTGGTGCTTGTTGATACGACAAGCCGAATTGGGTCACAGTGTGTGTACTTGGTGACTTGGTAAAATAAACTGATCAAGTTATGGGTACATGTTGATCCGAGAAGCCGAATTGGGTCAATTGAAAGACTTGTTGATCCGAGAAGTCAATTGGGTTCAAATACAAGCCTTAATGATTCGTGAAGTCGAACGAAGTCAAATAGTTGGTTCTTGTTGATCCGAGAAGGCGAATTGGGTCACATTGTGCGCACTTGGTGACTTGGTAAAACAAATGGATCAAGTTATGGATACTTGTTGATCCGAGAAGCCGAATTGGGTCAATTGAAAGAATTGTTGATCCGAGAAGTCAATTGGGTTCAAATACATGCCTTAATGATTCGTGAAGTCGAACGGAGTCAAATAGTTGGTGCTTGTTGATTGGGTCACATTTTGGGCGTACTTGGTGACTTGGTAAAATAAACGGATCAAGTTATGGATACTTGTTGATCCGAGAAGCCGAATTGGGTCAATTGAAAGACTTGTTGATCCGAGAAGTCAATTGGGTTCAAATACAATCCTTAATGATTCGTTAAGTCGAACGGAGTCAAATAATAAGTTCTTGTTGATCCAAGAAGGCGAAATGGGTCACATTATGCGTACATGGTGACATGGTAAAACAAATGGATCAAGTTATGGATAGTTGTTGATCCGAGAAGCCGAATTGTGTCAATTGAAAGACTTGTTGATCCGAGAAGTCAATTGGGTTCAAATACAATCCTTAATGATTCGTTAAGTCAAACGGAGTCAAATAGTTGGTGCTTGTTGATCCAAGAAGGCGAATTGGGTCACATCGTGCGTACTTGGTGACATGGTAAAACAAATGGATCAAGTTGTGGATATTTGTTGATCCGAGAAGCCGAATTGGATCAATTGAAAGACTTGTTGATCCGAGAAGTCAATTGGGTTCAAATACAAGCTTTAATGATTCGTGAAGTCGAACGGAGTCAAATAGTTGGTGCTTGTTGATCCGACAAGCCGAATTGGGTCACATTGTGCGTACTTGGTGACTTGGTAAAACAAACTGATCAAATTATGGATACTTGTTGATCCGAGAAGCCGAATTGGGTCAATTGAAAGACTTGTTGATCCGAGAAGTCAATTGGGTTCAAATACAAAGCCTTAATGATTCGTGAAGTCGAACGGAGTCAAATTATTGGTGCTTGTTGATCCGAGAAGGCGAATTGGGTCACATTGTGCGTACTTGGTGACTTGGTAAAACAAACGGATCAAGTTATTGATACTTGTTGATCCGAGAAGCCAAATTGGGTCAATTGAAAGACTTGTTGATCCGAGAAGTCAATAGGGTTCAAACACAAGCCTTAATGATTCGTGAAGTCGAACGAAGTCAAATAGTTGGTGCTTGTTGATCCGAGAAGGCGAATTGGGTCACATTGTGCGCACTTGGTGACTTGGTAAAACAAATGGATCAAGTTATGGATACTAGTTGATCCGAGAAGCCGAATTGGGTCAATTGAAAGACTTGTCGATTCGAGAAGTCAATTGGGTTCAAATACAAGCTTAAAAGATTCGTGAAGTCGAACGGAGTCAAATAGTTAGTGCTTGTTGATCCGAGAAGCCGAATTGGATCAATTGAAAGACTTGTTGATCCGAGAAGTCAATTGGGTTCAAATACAAGCTTTAATGATTCGTGAAGTCGAACGGAGTCAAATAGTTGGTGCTTGTTGATCCGACAAGCCGAATTGGGTCACATTGTGTGTACTTGGTGACTTGGTAAAATAAACTGATCAAGTTATGGGTACTTGTTGATCCGAGAAGCCGAATTGGGTCAATTGAAAGACTTGTTGATCCGAGAAGTCAATTGGGTTTAAATACAAGCCTTAATGATTCGTGAAGTCGAACGAAGTCAAATAGTTGGTGCTTGTTGATCCGAGAAGGCGAATTGGGTCACATTGTGCGCACTTGGTGACTTGGTAAAACAAATGGATCAAGTTATGGATACTTGTTGATCTGAGAAGCCGAATTGGGTCAATTGAAAGAATTGTTGATCCGAGAAGTCAATTGGGTTCAAATACATGCCTTAATGATTCGTGAAGTCAAACGGAGTCAAATAGTTGGTGCTTGTTGATCCGAGAAGGCGAATTGGGTCACATTTTGGGCGTACTTGGTGACTTGGTAAAACAAACGGATCAAGTTATGGATACTTGTTGATCCGAGAAGCTGAATTGGGTCAATTGAAAGACTTGTTGATCCGAGAAGTCAATTAGGTTCAAATACAATCCTTAATGATTCGTTAAGTCGAACGGAGTCAAATAGTTGGTGCTTGTTGATTCAAGAAGGCGAATTGGGTCACATTGTGGGTACTTGGTGACATGGTAAAACAAATGGATCAAGTTATGGATATTTGTTGATCCGAGAAGCTGAATTGGATCAATTGAAAGACTTGTTGATCCGAGAAGTCAATTGAGTTCAAATACAAGCTTTAATGATTCGTGAAGTCGAACGGAGTCAAATAGTTGGTGCTTGTTGATACGACAAGCCGAATTGGGTCACAGTGTGTGTACTTGGTGACTTGGTAAAATAAACTGATCAAGTTATGGGTACTTGTTGATCCGAGAAGCCGAATTGGGTCAATTGAAAGACTTGTTGATCCGAGAAGTCAATTGGGTTCAAATACAAGCCTTAATGATTCGTGAAGTCGAACGAAGTCAAATAGTTGGTTCTTGTTGATCCGAGAAGGCGAATTGGGTCACATTGTGCGCACTTGGTGACTTGGTAAAACAAATGGATCAAGTTATGGATACTTGTTGATCCGAGAAGCCGAATTGGGTCAATTGAAAGAATTGTTGATCCGAGAAGTCAATTGGGTTCAAATACATGCCTTAATGATTCGTGAAGTCGAACGGAGTCAAATAGTTGGTGCTTGTTGATTGGGTCACATTTTGGGCGTACTTGGTGACTTGGTAAAATAAACGGATCAAGTTATGGATACTTGTTGATCCGAGAAGCCGAATTGGGTCAATTGAAAGACTTGTTGATCCGAGAAGTCAATTGGGTTCAAATACAATCCTTAATGATTCGTTAAGTCGAACGGAGTCAAATATTTAGTTCTTGTTGATCCAAGAAGGCGAATTGGGTCACATTATGCGTACCTGGTGACATGGTAAAACAAATGGATCAAGTTATGGATAGTTGTTGATCCGAGAAGCCGAATTGGGTCAATTGAAAGACTTGTTGATCCGAGAAGTCAATTGGGTTCAAATACAATCCCTAATGATTCGTTAAGTCAAACGGAGTCAAATAGTTGGTGCTTGTTGATCCAAGAAGGCGAATTGGGTCACATCGTGCGTACTTGGTGACATGGTAAAACAAATGGATCAAGTTCTGGATATTTGTTGATCCGAGAAGCCGAATTGGATCAATTGAAAGACTTGTTGATCCGAGAAGTCAATTGGGTTCAAATACAAGCTTTAATGATTCGTGAAGTCGAACGGAGTCAAATAGTTGGTGTTTGTTGATCCGACAAGCCGAATTGGGTCACATTGTGCATCCTTGGTGACTTGGTAAAACAAACTGATCAAATTATGGATACTTGTTGATCCGAGAAGCCGAATTGGGTCAATTGAAAGACTTGTTGATCCGAGAAGTCAATTGGGTTCAAATACAAAGCCTTAATGATTCGTGAAGTCGAACGGAGTCAAATTATTGGTGCTTGTTGATCCGAGAAGGCGAATTGGGTCACATTGTGCGTACTTGGTGACTTGGTAAAACAAACGGATCAAGTTATTGATACTTGTTGATCCGAGAAGCCAAATTGGGTCAATTGAAAGACTTGTTGATCCGAGAAGTCAATAGGGTTCAAACACAAGCCTTAATGATTCGTGAAGTCGAACGAAGTCAAATAGTTGGTGCTTGTTGATCCGAGAAGGCGAATTGGGTCACATTGTGCGCACTTGGTGACTTGGTAAAACAAATGGATCAAGTTATGGATACTAGTTGATCCGAGAAGCCGAATTGGGTCAATTGAAAGACTTGTCGATTCGAGAAGTCAATTGGGTTCAAATACAAGCTTAAAAGATTCGTGAAGTCGAACGGAGTCAAATAGTTAGTGCTTGTTGATCCGAGAAGCCGAATTGGATCAATTGAAAGACTTGTTGATCCGAGAAGTCAATTGGGTTCAAATACAAGCTTTAATGATTCGTGAAGTCGAACGGAGTCAAATAGTTGGTGCTTGTTGATCCGACAAGCCGAATTGGGTCACATTGTGTGTACTTGGTGACTTGGTAAAATAAACTGATCAAGTTATGGGTACTTGTTGATCCGAGAAGCCGAATTGGGTCAATTGAAAGACTTGTTGATCCGAGAAGTCAATTGGGTTCAAATACAATCCTTAATGATTCGTTAAGTCGAACGGAGTCAAATAGTTGGTGCTTGTTGATCCAACAAGGCGAATTGGGTCACATTGTGGGTACTTGATGACATGGTAAAACAAATGGATCAAGTTATGGATATTTGTTGATCCGAGAAGCTGAATTGGATCAATTGAAAGACTTGTTGATCCGAGAAGTCAATTGGGTTCAAATACAAGCTTTAATGATTCGTGAAGTCGAACGGAGTCAAATAGTTGGTGCTTGTTGATTCGAGAAGGCGAATTGGGTCACATTTTGGGCGTACTTGGTGACTTGGTAAAACAAACGGATCAAGTTATGGATACTTGTTGATCCGAGAAGCCGAATTGGGTCAATTGAAAGACTTGTTGATCCGAGAAGTCAATTAGGTTCAAATACAATCCTTAATGATTCGTTAAGTCGAACGGAGTCAAATAGTTGGTGCTTGTTGATTCAAGAAGGCGAATTGGGTCACATTGTGGGTACTTGGTGACATGGTAAAACAAATGGATCAAGTTATGGATATTTGTTGATCCGAGAAGCTGAATTGGATCAATTGAAAGACTTGTTGATCCGAGAAGTCAATTGAGTTCAAATACAAGCTTTAATGATTCGTGAAGTCGAACGGAGTCAAATAGTTGGTGCTTGTTGATACGACAAGCCGAATTGGGTCACAGTGTGTGTACTTGGTGACTTGGTAAAATAAACTGATCAAGTTATGGGTACTTGTTGATCCGAGAAGCCGAATTGGGTCAATTGAAAGACTTGTTGATCCGAGAAGTCAATTGGGTTCAAATACAAGCCTTAATGATTCGTGAAGTCGAACGAAGTCAAATAGTTGGTTCTTGTTGATCCGAGAAGGCGAATTGGGTCACATTGTGCGCACTTGGTGACTTGGTAAAACAAATGGATCAAGTTATGGATACTTGTTGATCCGAGAAGCCGAATTGGGTCAATTGAAAGAATTGTTGATCCGAGAAGTCAATTGGGTTCAAATACATGCCTTAATGATTCGTGAAGTCGAACGGAGTCAAATAGTTGGTGCTTGTTGATTGGGTCACATTTTGGGCGTACTTGGTGACTTGGTAAAATAAACGGATCAAGTTATGGATACTTGTTGATCCGAGAAGCCGAATTGGGTCAATTGAAAGACTTGTTGATCCGAGAAGTCAATTGGGTTCAAATACAATCCTTAATGATTCGTTAAGTCGAACGGAGTCAAATATTTAGTTCTTGTTGATCCAAGAAGGCGAATTGGGTCACATTATGCGTACCTGGTGACATGGTAAAACAAATGGATCAAGTTATGGATAGTTGTTGATCCGAGAAGCCGAATTGGGTCAATTGAAAGACTTGTTGATCCGAGAAGTCAATTGGGTTCAAATACAATCCCTAATGATTCGTTAAGTCAAACGGAGTCAAATAGTTGGTGCTTGTTGATCCAAGAAGGCGAATTGGGTCACATCGTGCGTACTTGGTGACATGGTAAAACAAATGGATCAAGTTCTGGATATTTGTTGATCCGAGAAGCCGAATTGGATCAATTGAAAGACTTGTTGATCCGAGAAGTCAATTGGGTTCAAATACAAGCTTTAATGATTCGTGAAGTCGAACGGAGTCAAATAGTTGGTGTTTGTTGATCCGACAAGCCGAATTGGGTCACATTGTGCGTACTTGGTGACTTGGTAAAACAAACTGATCAAATTATGGATACTTGTTGATCCGAGAAGCCGAATTGGGTCAATTGAAAGACTTGTTGATCCGAGAAGTCAATTGGGTTCAAATACAAAGCCTTAATGATTCGTGAAGTCGAACGGAGTCAAATTATTGGTGCTTGTTGATCCGAGAAGGCGAATTGGGTCACATTGTGCGTACTTGGTGACTTGGTAAAACAAACGGATCAAGTTATTGATACTTGTTGATCCGAGAAGCCAAATTGGGTCAATTGAAAGACTTGTTGATCCGAGAAGTCAATAGGGTTCAAACACAAGCCTTAATGATTCGTGAAGTCAAACGAAGTCAAATAGTTGGTGCTTGTTGATCCGAGAAGGCGAATTGGGTCACATTGTGCGCACTTGGTGACTTGGTAAAACAAATGGATCAAGTTATGGATACTAGTTGATCCGAGAAGCCGAATTGGGTCAATTGAAAGACTTGTCGATTCGAGAAGTCAATTGGGTTCAAATACAAGCTTAAAAGATTCGTGAAGTCGAACGGAGTCAAATAGTTAGTGCTTGTTGATCCGAGAAGCCGAATTGGATCAATTGAAAGACTTGTTGATCCGAGAAGTCAATTGGGTTCAAATACAAGCTTTAATGATTCGTGAAGTCGAACGGAGTCAAATAGTTGGTGCTTGTTGATCCGACAAGCCGAATTGGGTCACATTGTGTGTACTTGGTGACTTGGTAAAATAAACTGATCAAGTTATGGGTACTTGTTGATCCGAGAAGCCGAATTGGGTCAATTGAAAGACTTGTTGATCCGAGAAGTCAATTGGGTTCAAATACAATCCTTAATGATTCGTTAAGTCGAACGGAGTCAAATAGTTGGTGCTTGTTGATCCAACAAGGCGAATTGGGTCACATTGTGGGTACTTGATGACATGGTAAAACAAATGGATCAAGTTATGGATATTTGTTGATCCGAGAAGCTGAATTGGATCAATTGAAAGACTTGTTGATCCGAGAAGTCAATTGGGTTCAAATACAAGCTTTAATGATTCGTGAAGTCGAACGGAGTCAAATAGTTGGTGCTTGTTGATTCGAGAAGGCGAATTGGGTCACATTTTGGGCGTACTTGGTGACTTGGTAAAACAAACGGATCAAGTTATGGATACTTGTTGATCCGAGAAGCCGAATTGGGTCAATTGAAAGACTTGTTGATCCGAGAAGTCAATTAGGTTCAAATACAATCCTTAATGATTCGTTAAGTCGAACGGAGTCAAATAGTTGGTGCTTGTTGATCCGACAAGCCGAATTGGGTCACATTGTGTGTACTTGGTGACTTGGTAAAACAAACTGATCAAGTTATGGATACTTGTTGATCCGAGAAGCCGAATTGGGTCAATAGAAAGAATTGTTGATCCGAGAAGTCAATTGGGTTCAAATACATGCCTTAATGATTCGTGAAGTCGAACGGAGTCAAATAGTTGGTGCTTGTTGATCCGAGAAGGGGAATTGGGTCAC
The DNA here is from genome assembly GCA_958295605.1 of Ajuga chamaepitys. Taxonomy (NCBI): domain Eukaryota; kingdom Viridiplantae; phylum Streptophyta; class Magnoliopsida; order Lamiales; family Lamiaceae; genus Ajuga; species Ajuga chamaepitys. The sequence continues at coordinate 32,864,753 of OY282505.1, forward strand.
ATTTTGGGCGTACTTGGTGACTTGGTAAAACAAACGGATCAAGTTATGGATACTTGTTGATCCGAGAAGCCGAATTGGGTCAATTGAAAGACTTGTTGATCCGAGAAGTCAATTGGGTTCAAATACAATCCTTAATGATTCGTTAAGTCAAACGGAGTCAAATAGTTGGTGCTTGTTGATCCAAGAAGGCGAATTGGGTCACATCGTGCGTACTTGGTGACATGGAAAAACAAATGGATCAAGTGATGGATATTTGTTGATCCAAGAAGCCGAATTGGATCAATTGAAAGACTTGTTGATCCGAGAAGTCAATTGGGTTCAAATACAAGCTTTAATGATTCGTGAAGTCGAATGGAGTCAAATAGTTGGTGCTTGTTGATCCAACAAGCCGAATTGGGTCACATTGTGCGTACTTGGTGACTTGGTAAAACAAACTGATCAAGTTATGGATACTTGTTGATCCGAGAAGCCGAATTGGGTCAATTGAAAGACTTGTTGATCCGAGAAGTCAATTGGGTTCAAACACAAGCCTTAATAATTCGTGAAGTCGAACGGAGTCAAATAGTTGGTGATTGATGATCCGAGAAGGGAAATTGGGTCACATTTTGGGCGTACTTGGTGACTTGGTAAAACAAACGGATCAAGTTATGGATACTTGTTGATCCGAGAAGCCGAATTGGGTCAATTCAAAAGACTTGTTGATCCGAGAAGTCAATTGGGTTCAAATACTATCCTTAATGATTCGTTGAGTCGAACGGAGTCAAATAATTGGTGCTTGTCGATTCAAGAAGGCGAATTGGGTCACATTGTGCGTACTTGGTGACATGGAAAAACAAATGGATCAAGTGATGGATATTTGTTGATCCAAGAAGCCGAATTGGATCAATTGAAAGACTTGTTGATCCGAGAAGTCAATTGGCTTCAAATACAAGCTTTAATGATTCGTGAAGTTGAATGGAATCAAATAGTTGGTGCTTGTTTATTCGACAAGCCGAATTGGGTCACATTGTGCGGACTTGGTGACTTGGTAAAACAAACGGATCAAGTTATGGATACTTGTTGATCCGAGAAGCCGAATTGGGTCAATGGAAAGAATTGTTGATCCGAGAAGTCAATTGGGTTCAAATACATGCCTTAATGATTCGTGAAGTCGAACGGAGTCAAATAGTTGGTGCTTGTTGATTCGGGAAGGCGAATTGGGTCACATTTTGGGCATACTTGGTGACTTGGTAAAACAAACGGATCAAGTTATGGATACTTGTTGATCCGAGAAGCCGAATTGGGTCAATTGAAAGACTTGTTGATCCGAGAAGTCAATTGGGTTCAAATACAATCCTTAATGATTCATTAAGTCGAACGGAGTCAAATAGTTGGTGCTTGTTGATCCGACAAGCTGAATTGGGTCACATTGTGTGTACTTGGTGACTTGGTAAAACAAACTGATCAAGTTATGGATACTTGTTGATCCGAGAAGCCGAATTGGGTCAATTGAAAGATTTGTTGATCCGAGAAGTCAATTGGGTTTAAATACAAGCCTTAATGATTCGTGAAGTCGAACGAAGTCAAATAGTTGGTGCTTGTTGATCCGAGAAGGCGAATTGGGTCACATTGTGCGCACTTGGTGACTTGGTAAAACAAATGGATCAAGTTATGGATACTTGTTGATCCGAGAAGCCGAATTGGGTCAATTGAAAGAATTGTTGATCCGAGAAGTCAATTGGGTTCAAATACATGCCTTAATGATTCGTGAAGTCAAACGGAGTCAAATAGTTGGTGCTAGTTGATCCGAGAAGGAGAATTGGGTCACATTTTGGGCGTACTTGGTGACTTGGTAAAACAAACGGATCAAGTTATGGATAGTTGTTGATCCAAAAAGCCGAATTGGGTCAATTGAAAGACTTGTTGATCCGAGAAGTCAATTGGGTTCAAATACAATCCCTAATGATTCGTTAAGTCAAACGGAGTCAAATAGTTGGTGCTTGTTGATCCAAGAAGGCGAATTGGGTCACATCGTGCGTACTTGGTGACATGGTAAAACAAATGGATCAAGTTCTGGATATTTGTTGATCCGAGAAGCCGAATTGGATCAATTGAAAGACTTGTTGATCCGAGAAGTCAATTGGGTTCAAATACAAGCTTTAATTATTCGTGAAGTCGAACGGAGTCAAATAGTTGGTGTTTGTTGATCCGACAAGCCGAATTGGGTCACATTGTGCGTACTTGGTGCTTGGTAAAACAAACTGATCAAATTATGGATACTTGTTGATCCGAGAAGCCGAATTGGGTCAATTGAAAGACTTGTTGATCCGAGAAGTCAATTGGGTTCAAATACAAAGCCTTAATGATTCGTGAAGTCGAACGGAGTCAAATTATTGGTGCTTGTTGATCCGAGAAGGCGAATTGGGTCACATTGTGCGTACTTGGTGACTTGGTAAAACAAACGGATCAAGTTATTGATACTTGTTGATCCGAGAAGCCAAATTGGGTCAATTGAAAGACTTGTTGATCCGAGAAGTCAATAGGGTTCAAACACAAGCCTTAATGATTCGTGAAGTCGAACGAAGTCAAATAGTTGGTGCTTGTTGATCCGAGAAGGCGAATTGGGTCACATTGTGCGCACTTGGTGACTTGGTAAAACAAATGGATCAAGTTATGGATACTAGTTGATCCGAGAAGCCGAATTGGGTCAATTGAAAGACTTGTCGATTCGAGAAGTCAATTGGGTTCAAATACAAGCTTAAAAGATTCGTGAAGTCGAACGGAGTCAAATAGTTAGTGCTTGTTGATCCGAGAAGCCGAATTGGATCAATTGAAAGACTTGTTGATCCGAGAAGTCAATTGGGTTCAAATACAAGCTTTAATGATTCGTGAAGTCGAACGGAGTCAAATAGTTGGTGCTTGTTGATCCGACAAGCCGAATTGGGTCACATTGTGTGTACTTGGTGACTTGGTAAAATAAACTGATCAAGTTATGGGTACTTGTTGATCCGAGAAGCCGAATTGGGTCAATAGAAAGACTTGTTGATCCGAGAAGTCAATTGGGTTCAAATACAATCCTTAATGATTCGTTAAGTCGAACGGAGTCAAATAGTTGGTGCTTGTTGATCCAACAAGGCGAATTGGGTCACATTGTGGGTACTTGATGACATGGTAAAACAAATGGATCAAGTTATGGATATTTGTTGATCCGAGAAGCTGAATTGGATCAATTGAAAGACTTGTTGATCCGAGAAGTCAATTGGGTTCAAATACAAGCTTTAATGATTCGTGAAGTCGAACGGAGTCAAATAGTTGGTGCTTGTTGATTCGAGAAGGCGAATTGGGTCACATTTTGGGCGTACTTGGTGACTTGGTAAAACAAACGGATCAAGTTATGGATACTTGTTGATCCGAGAAGCCGAATTGGGTCAATTGAAAGACTTGTTGATCCGAGAAGTCAATTAGGTTCAAATACAATCCTTAATGATTCGTTAAGTCGAACGGAGTCAAATAGTTGGTGCTTGTTGATCCGACAAGCCGAATTGGGTCACATTGTGTGTACTTGGTGACTTGGTAAAACAAACTGATCAAGTTATGGATACTTGTTGATCCGAGAAGCCGAATTGGGTCAATAGAAAGAATTGTTGATCCGAGAAGTCAATTGGGTTCAAATACATGCCTTAATGATTCGTGAAGTCGAACGGAGTCAAATAGTTGGTGCTTGTTGATCCGAGAAGGGGAATTGGGTCACATTTTGGGCGTACTTGGTGACTTGGTAAAACAAACGGATCAAGTTATGGATACTTGTTGATCCGAGAAGCCGAATTGGGTCAATTGAAAGACTTGTTGATCCGAGAAGTCAATTGGGTTCAAATACAATCCTTAATGATTCGTTAAGTCAAACGGAGTCAAATAGTTGGTGCTTGTTGATCCAAGAAGGCGAATTGGGTCACATCGTGCGTACTTGGTGACATGGAAAAACAAATGGATCAAGTGATGGATATTTGTTGATCCAAGAAGCCGAATTGGATCAATTGAAAGACTTGTTGATCCGAGAAGTCAATTGGGTTCAAATACAAGCTTTAATGATTCGTGAAGTCGAATGGAGTCAAATAGTTGGTGCTTGTTGATCCAACAAGCCGAATTGGGTCACATTGTGCGTACTTGGTGACTTGGTAAAACAAACTGATCAAGTTACGGATACTTGTTGATCCGAGAAGCCGAATTGGGTCAATTGAAAGACTTGTTGATCCGAGAAGTCAATTGGGTACAAACACAAGCCTTAATAATTCGTGAAGTCGAACGGAGTCAAATAGTTGGTGATTGATGATCCGAGAAGGGAAATTGGGTCACATTTTGGGCGTACTTGGTGACTTGGTAAAACAAACGGATCAAGTTATGGATACTTGTTGATCCGAGAAGCCGAATTGGGTCAATTCAAAAGACTTGTTGATCCGAGAAGTCAATTGGGTTCAAATACTATCCTTAATGATTCGTTGAGTCGAACGGAGTCAAATAATTGGTGCTTGTCGATTCAAGAAGGCGAATTGGGTCACATTGTGCGTACTTGGTGACATGGAAAAACAAATGGATCAAGTGATGGATATTTGTTGATCCAAGAAGCCGAATTGGATCAATTGAAAGACTTGTTGATCCGAGAAGTCAATTGGCTTCAAATACAAGCTTTAATGATTCGTGAAGTTGAATGGAATCAAATAGTTGGTGCTTGTTTATTCGACAAGCCGAATTGGGTCACATTGTGCGGACTTGGTGACTTGGTAAAACAAACGGATCAAGTTATGGATACTTGTTGATCCGAGAAGCCGAATTGCGTCAATGGAAAGAATTGTTGATCCGAGAAGTCAATTGGGTTCAAATACATGCCTTAATGATTCGTGAAGTCGAACGGAGTCAAATAGTTGGTGCTTGTTGATTCGGGAAGGCGAATTGGGTCACATTTTGGGCATACTTGGTGACTTGGTAAAACAAACGGATCAAGTTATGGATACTTGTTGATCCGAGAAGCCGAATTGGGTCAATTGAAAGACTTGTTGATCCGAGAAGTCAATTGGGTTCAAATACAATCCTTAATGATTCATTAAGTCGAACGGAGTCAAATAGTTGGTGCTTGTTGATCCGACAAGCTGAATTGGGTCACATTGTGTGTACTTGGTGACTTGGTAAAACAAACTGATCAAGTTATGGATACTTGTTGATCCGAGAAGCCGAATTGGGTCAATTGAAAGATTTGTTGATCCGAGAAGTCAATTGGGTTTAAATACAAGCCTTAATGATTCGTGAAGTCGAACGAAGTCAAATAGTTGGTGCTTGTTGATCCGAGAAGGCGAATTGGGTCACATTGTGCGCACTTGGTGACTTGGTAAAACAAATGGATCAAGTTATGGATACTTGTTGATCCGAGAAGCCGAATTGGGTCAATTGAAAGAATTGTTGATCCGAGAAGTCAATTGGGTTCAAATACATGCATTAATGATTCGTGAAGTCAAACGGAGTCAAATAGTTGGTGCTAGTTGATCCGAGAAGGAGAATTGGGTCACATTTTGGGCGTACTTGGTGACTTGGTAAAACAAACGGATCAAGTTATGGATACTTGTTGATCCGAGAAGCTGAATTGGGTCAATTGAAAGACTTGTTGATCCGAGAAGTCAATTGGGTTCAAATACAATCCTTAATGATTCGTTAAGTCGAACGGAGTCAAATAGTTGGTGCTTGTTGATTCAAGAAGGCGAATTGGGTCACATTGTGGGTACTTGGTGACATGGTAAAACAAATGGATCAAGTTATGGATATTTGTTGATCCGATAAGCTGAATTGGATCAATTGAAAGACTTGTTGATCCGAGAAGTCAATTGGGTTCAAATACAAGCTTTAATGATTCGTGAAGTTGAACGGAGTCAAATAGTTGGTGCTTGTTGATCCGACAAGCCGAATTGGGTCACATTGTGTGTACTTGGTGACTTGGTAAAATAAACTGATCAAGTTATGGGTACTTGTTGAGTTGAGAAGCCGAATTGGGTCAATTGAAAGACTTGTTGATCCGAGAAGTCAATTGGGTTCAAATACAAGCCTTAATGATTCGTGAAGTCGAACGAAGTCAAATAGTTGGTTCTTGTTGATCCGAGAAGGCGAATTGGGTCACATTGTGCGCACTTGGTGACTTGGTAAAATAAACGGATCAAGTTATGGATACTTGTTGATCCGAGAAGCCGAATTGGGTCAATTGATAGACTTATTGATCCGAGAAGTCAATTGGGTTCAAATACAATCCTTAATGATTCGTTAAGTCGAACGGAGTCAAATATTTAGTTCTTGTTGATCCAAGAAGGCGAATTGGGTCACATTATGCGTACATGGTGACATGGTAAAACAAATGGATCAAGTTATGGATAGTTGTTGATCCGAGAAGCCGAATTGGGTCAATTGAAAGACTTGTTGATCCGAGAAGTCAATTGGGTTCAAATACAATCCTTAATGATTCGTTAAGTCAAACGGAGTCAAATAGTTGGTGCTTGTTGATCCAAGAAGGCGAATTGGGTCACATCGTGCGTACTTGGTGACATGGTAAAACAAATGGATCAAGTTCTGGATATTTGTTGATCCGAGAAGCCGAATTGGATCAATTGAAAGACTTGTTGATCCGAGAAGTCAATTGGGTTCAAATACAAGCTTTAATGATTCGTGAAGTCGAACGGAGTCAAATAGTTGGTGCTTGTTGATCCGACAAGCCGAATTGGGTCACATTGTGCGTACTTGGTGACTTGGTAAAACAAACTGATCAAATTATGGATACTTGTTGATCCGAGAAGCCGAATTGGGTCAATTGAAAGACTTGTTGATCCGAGAAGTCAATTGGGTTCAAATACAAAGCCTTAATGATTCGTGAAGTCGAACGGAGTCAAATTGTTGGTGCTTGTTGATCCGAGAAGGCGAATTGGGTCACATTGTGCGTAGTTGGTGACTTGGTAAAACAAACGGATCAAGTTATTGATACTTGTTGATCCGAGAAGCCAAATTGGGTCAATTGAAAGACTTGTTGATCCGAGAAGTCAATAGGGTTCAAACACAAGCCTTAATGATTCGTGAAGTCGAACGAAGTCAAATAGTTGGTGCTTGTTGATCCGAGAAGGCGAATTGGGTCACATTGTGCGCACTTGGTGACTTGGTAAAACAAATGGATCAAGTTATGGATACTAGTTGATCCGAGAAGCCGAATTGGGTCAATTGAAAGACTTGTCGATTCGAGAAGTCAATTGGGTTCAAATACAAGCTTCAAAGATTCGTGAAGTCGAACGAAGTCAAATAGTTAGTGCTTGTTGATCCGAGAAGCTGAATTGGATCAATTGAAAGACTTGTTGATCCGAGAAGTCAATTGGGTTCAAATACAAGCTTTAATGATTCGTGAAGTCGAACGGAGTCAAATAGTTGGTGCTTGTTGATCCGACAAGCCGAATTGGGTCACATTGTGTGTACTTGGTGACTTGGTAAAATAAACTGATCAAGTAATGGGTACTTGTTGATCCGAGAAGCCGAATTGGGTCAATTGAAAGACTTGTTGATCCGAGAAGTCAATTGGGTTCAAATACAATCCTTAATGATTCGTTAAGTCGAACGGAGTCAAATAGTTGGTGCTTGTTGATCCAACAAGGCGAATTGGGTCACATTGTGGGTACTTGATGACATGGTAAAACAAATGGATCAAGTTATGGATATTTGTTGATCCGAGAAGCTGAATTGGATCAATTGAAAGACTTGTTGATCCGAGAAGTCAATTGGGTTCAAATACAAGCTTTAATGATTCGTGAAGTCGAACGGAGTCAAATAGTTGGTGCTTGTTGATCCGAGAAGGCGAATTGGGTCTCATTGTGCGTACTTGGTGACTTGGTAAAACAAACGGATCAAGTTATTGTTACTTGTTGATCCGAGAAGCCAAATTGGGTCAATTGAAAGACTTGTTGATCCGAGAAGTCAATAGGGTTCAAACACAAGCCTTAATGATTCGTGAAGTCGAACGAAGTCAAATAGTTGGTGCTTGTTGATCCGAGAAGGCGAATTGGGTCACATTGTGCGCACTTGGTGACTTGGTAAAACAAATGGATCAAGTTATGGATACTAGTTGATCCGAGAAGCCGAATTGGGTCAATTGAAAGACTTGTCGATTCGAGAAGTCAATTGGGTTCAAATACAAGCTTCAAAGATTCGTGAAGTCGAACGGAGTCAAATAGTTAGTGCTTGTTGATCCGAGAAGCTGAATTGGATCAATTGAAAGACTTGTTGATCCGAGAAGTCAATTGGGTTCAAATACAAGCTTTAATGATTCGTGAAGTCGAACGGAGTCAAATAGTTGGTGCTTGTTGATCCGACAAGCCGAATTGGGTCACATTGTGTGTACTTGGTGACTTGGTAAAATAAACTGATCAAGTTATGGGTACTTGTTGATCCGAGAAGCCGAATTGGGTCAATTGAAAGACTTGTTGATCCGAGAAGTCAATTGGGTTCAAATACAATCCTTAATGATTCGTTAAGTCGAACGGAGTCAAATAGTTGGTGCTTGTTGATCCAACAAGGCAAATTGGGTCACATTGTGGGTACTTGATGACATGGTAAAACAAATGGATCAAGTTATGGATATTTGTTGATCTGAGAAGCTGAATTGGATCAATTGAAAGACTTGTTGATCCGAGAAGTCAATTGGGTTCAAATACAAGCTTTAATGATTCGTGAAGTCGAACGGAGTCAAATAGTTGGTGCTTGTTGATTCGAGAAGGCGAATTGGGTCACATTTTGGGCGTACTTGGTGACTTGGTAAAACAAACGGATCAAGTTATGGATACTTGTTGATCCGAGAAGCCGAATTGGGTCAATTGAAAGACTTGTTGATCCGAGAAGTCAAATAGGTTCAAATACAATCCTTAATGATTCGTTAAGTCGAACGGAGTCAAATAGTTGGTGCTTGTTGATCCGACAAGCCGAATTGGGTCACATTGTGTGTACTTGGTGACTTGGTAAAACAAACTGATCAAGTTATGGATACTTGTTGATCCGAGAAGCCGAATTGGGTCAATAGAAAGAATTGTTGATCCGAGAAGTCAATTGGGTTCAAATACATGCCTTAATGATTCGTGAAGTCGAACGGAGTCAAATAGTTGGTGCTTGTTGATCCAAGAAGGGGAATTGGGTCACATTTTGGGCGTACTTGGTGACTTGGTAAAACAAACGGATCAAGTTATGGATACTTGTTGATCCGAGAAGCCGAATTGGGTCAATTCAAAGACTTGTTGATCCGAGAAGTCAATTCGGTTCAAATACAAGCTTTAATGATTCGTGAAGTCGAACGGAGTCAAATAGTTGGTGCTTGTTGATCCGAGAAGCTGAATTAGGTCACATTGTGCGTACTTGGTGACTTGGTAAAATAAACGGATCAAGTTATGGATACTTGTTGATCCGAGAAGCCGAATTGGGTCTATTCAAAAGACTTGTTGATCCGAGAAGTCAATTGGGTTCAAATACAATCCTTAATGATTCGTTAAGTCGAACGGAGTCAAATAATTTGTGCTTGTTGATCCAAGAAGGCGAATTGGGTCACATTGTGCGTACTTGGTGACATGGTAAAACAAATGGATCATGTTATGGATATTTGTTGATCCGAGAAGTCAATTGGGTTCAAATACAAGCTGTAATGATTCGTGAAGTCGAACGGAGTCAAATAGTTGGTGCTTGTTGATCCGACAAGCCGAATTGGGTCACATTGTGCGTACTTGGTGACTTGGTAAAACAAACTGATCAAGTTATGGATAATTGTTGATCCGAGAAGCCGAATTGGGTCAATTGAAAGACTTGTTGATCCGAGAAGTCAATTGGGTTCAAACACAAGCCTTAATAATTCGTGAAGTCGAACGGAGTCAAATAGTTGGTGCTAGATGATCCGAGAAGGGAAATTGGGTCACATTTTGGGCGTACTTGGTGACTTGGTAAAACAAACGGATCAAGTTATGGATACTTGTTGATCCGAGAAGCCGAATTGGGCCAATTCAAAAGACTTGTTGATCCGAGAAGTCAATTGGGTTCAAATACTATCCTTAATGATTCGTTGAGTGGAACGGAGTCAAATAATTGGTGCTTGTCGATTCAAGAAGGCGAATTGGGTCACATTGTGCGTACTTGGTGACATGGAAAAACAAATGGATCAAGTGATGGATATTTGTTGATCCAAGAAGCCGAATTGGATCAATTGAAAGACTTGTTGATCCGAGAAGTCAATTGGCTTAAAATACAAGCTTTAATGATTCGTGAAGTTGAATGGAATCAAATAGTTGGTGCTTATTTATTCGACAAGCCGAATTGGGTCACATTGTGCGGACTTGGTGACTTGGTAAAACAAACGGATCAAGTTATGGATACTTGTTGATCCGAGAAGCCGAATTGGGTCAATGGAAAGAATTGTTGATCCGAGAAGTCAATTGTGTTCAAATACATGCCTTAATGATTCGTGAAGTCGAACGGAGTCAAATAGTTGGTGCTTGTTGATTCGAGAAGGCGAATTGGGTCACATTTTGGGCATACTTGGTGACTTGGTAAAACAAACGGATCAAGTTATGGATACTTGTTGATCCGAGAAGCCGAATTGGGTCAATTGAAAGACTTGTTGATCCGAGAAGTCAATTGGGTTCAAATGCAATCCTTAATGATTCGTTAAGTCGAACGGAGTCAAATAGTTGGTGCTTGTTGATCCGACAATCCGAGTTGGGTCACATTGTGTGTACTTGGTGACTTGGTAAAACAAACTGATCAAGTTATGGATACTTGTTGATCCGAGAAGCCGAATTGGGTCAATTGAAAGATTTGTTGATCCGAGAAGTCAATTGGGTTTAAATACAAGCCTTAATGATTCGTGAAGTCGAACGAAGTCAAATAGTTGGTGCTTGTTGATCCGAGAAGGCGAATTGGGTCACACTGTGCGCACTTGGTGACTTGGTAAAACAAATGGATCAAGTTATGGATACTTGTTGATCCGAGAAGCCGAATTGGGTCAATTGAAAGAATTGTTGATCCGAGAAGTCAATTGGGTTCAAATACATGCCTTAATGATTCGTGAAGTCAAACGGAGTCAAATAGTTGGTGCTTGTTGATCCGAGAAGGCGAATTGGGTCACATTTTGGGCGTACTTGGTGACTTGGTAAAACAAACGGATCAAGTTATGGATACTTGTTGATCCGAGAAGCTGAATTGGGTCAATTGAAAGACTTGTTGATCCGAGAAGTCAATTGGGTTCAAATACAATCCTTAATGATTCGTTAAGTCGAACAGAGTCAAATAGTTGCTGCTTGTTGATTCAAGAAGGCGAATTGGGTCACATTGTGGGTACTTGGTGACATGGTAAAACAAATGGATCAAGTTATGGATATTTGTTGATCCGAGAAGCTGAATTGGATCAATTGAAAGACTTGTTGATCCGAGAAGTCAATTGGGTTCAAATACAAGCTTTAATGATTCGTGAAGTCGAACGGAGTCAAATAGTTGGTGCTTGTTGATCCGACAAGCCGAATTGGGTCACATTGTGTGTACTTGGTGACTTGGTAAAATAAACTGATCAAGTTATGGGTACTTGTTGATCCGAGAAGCCGAATTGGGTCAATTGAAAGACTTGTTGATCCGAGAAGTCAATTGGGTTCAAATACAAGCCTTAATGATTCGTGAAGTCGAACGAAGTCAAATAGTTGGTTCTTGTTGATCCGAGAAGGCGAATTGGGTCACATTGTGCGCACTTGGTAAAACAAATGGATCAAGTTATGGATACTTGTTGATCCGACAAGCCGAATTGGGTCAATTGAAAGAATTGTTGATCAGAAAAGTCATTTGGGTTCAAATACATGCCTTAATTATTCGTGAAGTCGAACGGAGTCAAATAGTTGGTGCTTGTTGATCCGAGAAGGCGAATTGGGTCACATTTTGGGCGTACTTGGTGACTTGGTAAAACAAACGGATCAAGTTATGGATACTTTTTGATCTGAGAAGCCGAATTGGGTCAATTGAAAGATTTGTTGATCCGAGAAGTCAATTGGGTTCAAATACAATCCTTAATGATTCGTTAAGTCGAACGGAGTCAAATAGTTGGTGCTTGTTGATCCAACAAGGCGAATTGGGTCACATTGTGGGTACTTGGTGACATGGTAAAACAAATGGATCAAGTTATGGATATTTGTTGATCCGAGAAGCTGAATTGGATCAATTGAAAGACTTGTTGATCCGATAAGTCAATTGGGTTCAAATACAATCCTTAATGATTCGTTAAGTCGAACGGAGTCAAATAGTTGGTGTTTGTTGATTCAAGAAGGCGAATTGGGTCACATTGTGGGTACTTGGTGACATGGTAAAACAAATGGATCAAGTTATGGATATTTGTTGATCCGAGAAGCTGAATTGGATCAATTGAAAGACTTGTTGATCCGAGAAGTCAATTGGGTTCAAATACAAGCTTTAATGATTCGTGAAATCGAACGGAGTCAAATAGTTGGTGCTTGTTGATCCGACAAGCCGAATTGGGTCACATTGTGTGTACTTGGTGACTTGGTAAAATAAACTGATCATGTTATGGGTACTTGTTGATCCGAGAAGCCGAATTGGGTCAATTGAAAGACTTGTTGATCCGAGAAGTCAATTGGGTTCAAATACAAAGCCTTAATGATTCGTGAAGTCGAACGGAGTCAACTTGTTGGTGCTTGTTGATCCGAGAAGGCCAATTGGGTCACATTGTGCGTACTTGGTGACTTGGTAGAACAAACGGATCAAGTTATTGATACTTGTTGATCCGAGAAGCCAAATTGGGTCAATTGAAAGACTTGTTGATCCGAGAAGTCAATAGGGTTCAAACACAAGCCTTAATGATTCGTGAAGTCGAACGAAGTCAAATAGTTGGTGCTTGTTGATCCGAGAAGGCGAATTGGGTCACATTGTGCGCACTTGGTGACTTGGTAAAACAAATGGATCAAGTTATGGATACTAGTTGATCCGAGAAGCCGAATTGGGTCAATTGAAAGACTTGTCGATTCGAGAAGTCAATTGGGTTCAAATACAAGCTTCAAAGATTCGTGAAGTCGAACGGAGTCAAATAGTTAGTGCTTGTTGATCTGACAAGCCGAATTGGGTCAATTGAAAGAATTGTTGATCAGAGAAGTCATTTGGGTTCAAATACATGCCTTAATTATTCGTGAAGTCGAACGGAGTCAAATAGTTGGTGCTTGTTGATCCGAGAAGGCGAATTGGGTCACATTTTGGGCGTGCTTGGTGACTTGGTAAAACAAACGGATCAAGTTATGGATACTTTTTGATCTGAGAAGCCGAATTGGGTCAATTGAAAGATTTGTTGATCCGAGAAGTCAATTGGGTTCAAATACAATCCTTAATGATTCGTTAAGTCGAACGGAGTCAAATAGTTGGTGCTTGTTGATCCAACAAGGCGAATTGGGTCACATTGTGGGTACTTGGTGACATGGTAAAACAAATGGATCAAGTTATGGATATTTGTTGATCCGAGAAGCTGAATTGGATCAATTGAAAGACTTGTTGATCCGAGAAGTCAATTGGGTTCAAATACAAGCTTTAATGATTCGTGAAGTCGAACGGAGTCAAATAGTTGGTGCTTGTTGATTCGAGAAGGCGAATTGGGTCACATTTTGGGCATACTTGGTGACTTGGTAAAACAAACGGATCAAGTTATGGATACTTGTTGATCCGAGAAGCCGAATTGGGTCAATTGAAAGACTTGTTGATCCGAGAAGTCAATTGGGTTCAAATACAATCCTTAATGATTCGTTAAGTCGAACGGAGTCAAATAGTAGGTGCTTGTTGATCCGACAAGCCGAAATGGGTCACAATGTGTGTACTTGGTGACTTGGTAAAACAAACTGATCAAGTTATGGATACTTGTTGATCCGAGAAGCCGAATTGGATCAATTGAAAGATTTGTTGATCCGAGAAGTCAATTGGGTTTAAATACAAGCCTTAATGATTCGTGAAGTCGAACGAAGTCAAATAGTTGGTGCTTGTTGATCCGAGAAGGCGAATTGGGTCACATTGTGCGCACTTGGTGACTTGGTAAAACAAATGGATCAAGTTATGGATACTTGTTGATCCGAGAAGCCGAATTGGGTCAATTGAAAGAATTGTTGATCCGAGAAGTCAATTGGGTTCAAATACATGCCTTAATGATTCGTGAAGTCGAACGGAGTCAAACAGTTGGTGCTTGTTGATTCAAGAAGGCGAATTGGGTCACATTGTGCGCACTTGGTGACTTGGTAAAACAAATGGATCAAGTTATGGATACTTGTTGATCCGAGAAGCTGAATTGGTCAATTGAAAGACTTGTTGATCCGAGAATTCTATTGGGTTCAAATACAATCCTTAATGATTCGTTAAGTCGAACGGAGTCAAATAGTTGGTACTTGTTGATTCAAGAAGGCGAATTGGGTCACATTGTGGGTACTTGGTGACATGGTAAAACAAATGGATCAAGTTATGGATATTTGTTGATCCGAGAAGCTGAATTGGATCAATTGAAAGACTTGTTGATCCGAGACGTCAATTGGGTTCAAATACAAGCTTTAATGATTCGTGAAGTCGAACGGAGTCAAATAGTTGGTGCTTGTTGATTCGAGAAGGCGAATTGGGTCACATTTTGGGCATACTTGGTGACTTGGTAAAACAAACGGATCAAGTTATGGATACTTGTTGATCCGAGAAGCCGAATTGGGTCAATTGAAAGACTTGTTGATCCGAGAAGTCAATTGGGTTCAAATACATGCCTTAATGATTCGTGAAGTCGAACGGAGTCAAATAGTTGGTGCTTGTTGAATGGGTCACATTTTGGGCGTACTTGGTGACTTGGTAAAATAAACGGATCAAGTTATGGATACTTGTTGATCCGAGAAGCCGAATTGGGTCAATTGAAAGACTTGTTGATCCAAGAAGTCAATTGGGTTCAAATACAATCCTTAATGATTCGTTAAGTCGAACGGAGTCAAATAGTTGGTTCTTGTTGATCCAAGAAGGCGAATTGGGTCACATTATGCGTACACGGTGACATGGTAAAACAAATGGATCAAGTTATGGATACTTGTTGATCCGAGAAGCCGAATTGGGTCAATTGAAAGACTTGTCGATTCGAGCAGTCAATTGGGTTCAAATACAATCTTTAAAGATTCTTGAAGTTAAACGGAGTCAAATAGTTGGTCCTTGTTGATCCGACAAGACGAATTGGCTCACATTGTGTGTCCTTGGTGACTTCATAAACCAAACGAATCAAGTTATGGATACTTGCTGATCCGAGAAGCCCAATTGAGTCAAATGGAAGACTTGTTGATCCGAGAAGTCAACTGTGGTCAAATACAAGCCTTAATGATTCGTGAAGTCGAATCGAGTCAAATAGTTGGTGCTTGTTGATCCGAGAAGCCGAATTGGGTTAATTGAAAGAATTGTTGATCCGAGAAGTCAATTGGGTTCAAATACATGCCTTAATGATTCGTGAAGTCGAACGGAGTCAAATAGTTGGTGCTTGTTGATCCGAGAAGACGAATTAGGTCACATTTTGGGCGTACTTGGTGACTTGGTAAAACAAATGGATCAAGTTATGGATACTTGTTGATCCGAGAAGCCGAATTGGGTCAATTGAAAGACTTGTTGATCCGAGAAGTAAATTGGGTTCAAATACCATTCTTAATGATTCGTTAAGTCGAACGGAGTCAAATAGTTGGTGCTTGTTGATCCAACAAGGCGAATTGGGTCACATTGTGGTACTTGGTGACATGGTAAAACAAATGGATCAAGTTATGGATATTTGTTGATCCGAGAAGCTGAATTGGATCAATTGAAAGACTTGTTGATCCGAGAAGTCAATTGGGTTCAAATACAAGCTTTAATGATTCGTGAAGTCGAACGGAGTCAAATAGTTGGTGCTTGTTGATTCGAGAAGGCGAAGTGGGTCACATTTTGGGCATACTTGGTGACTTGGTAAAACAAACGGATCAAGTTATGGATACTTGTTGATCCGAGAAGCCGAATTGGGTCAATTGAAAGACTTGTTGATCCGAGAAGTCAATTGGGTTCAAATACAATCCTTAATGATTCGTTAAGTCGAGCGAAGTCAAATAGTTGGTGCTTGTTGATCCGAAAAGCCGAATTGGGTCACATTGTGTGTACTTGGTGACTTTGTAAAACAAACTGATCAAGTGATGGATACTTGTTGATCCGAGAAGCCGAATTGGGTCAATTGAAAGATTTGTTGATCCGAGAAGTCAATTGGGTTTAAATACAAGCCTTAATGATTCGTGAAGTCGAACGAAGTCAAATAGTTGGTGCTTGTTGATCCGAGAAGGCGAATTGGGTCACATTGTGCGCACTTGGTGACTTGGTAAAACAAATGGATCAAGTTATGGATACTTGTTGATCCGAGAAGCCGAATTGGGTCAATTGAAAGAATTGTTGATCCGAGAAGTCAATTGGGTTCAAATACATGCCTTAATGATTCGTGAAGTCGAACGGAGTTAAATAGTTGGTGCTTGTTGATCCGAGAAGGCGAATTGGGTCACATTTTGGGCGTACTTGGTGACTTGGTAAAACAAACGGATCAAGTTATGGATACTTGTTGATCCGAGAAGCTGAATTGGGTCAATTGAAAGACTTGTTGATCCGAGAAGTCAATTGGGTTCAAATGCAATCCTTAATGATTCGTTAAGTCGAACGGAGTCAAATAGTTGGTGCTTGTTGATCCGACAATCCGAGTTGGGTCACATTGTGTGTACTTGGTGACTTGGTAAAACAAACTGATCAAGTTATGGATACTTGTTGATCCGAGAAGCCGAATTGGGTCAATTGAAAGATTTGTTGATCCGAGAAGTCAATTGGGTTTAAATACAAGCCTTAATGATTCGTGAAGTCGAACGAAGTCAAATAGTTGGTGCTTGTTGATCCGAGAAGGCGAATTGGGTCACACTGTGCGCACTTGGTGACTTGGTAAAACAAATGGATCAAGTTATGGATACTTGTTGATCCGAGAAGCCGAATTGGGTCAATTGAAAGAATTGTTGATCCGAGAAGTCAATTGGGTTCAAATACATGCCTTAATGATTCGTGAAGTGAAACGGAGTCAAATAGTTGGTGCTTGTTGATCCGAGAAGGCGAATTGGGTCACATTTTGGGCGTACTTGGTGACTTGGTAAAACAAACGGATCAAGTTATGGATACTTGTTGATCCGAGAAGCTGAATTGGGTCAATTGAAAGACTTGTTGATCCGAGAAGTCAATTGGGTTCAAATACAATCCTTAATGATTCGTTAAGTCGAACAGAGTCAAACAGTTGCTGCTTGTTGATTCAAGAAGGCGAATTGGGTCACATTGTGGGTACTTGGTGACATGGTAAAACAAATGGATCAAGTTATGGATATTTGTTGATCCGAGAAGCTGAATTGGATCAATTGAAAGACTTGTTGATCCGAGAAGTCAATTGGGTTCAAATACAAGCTTTAATGATTCGTGAAGTCGAACGGAGTCAAATAGTTGGTGCTTGTTGATCCGACAAGCCGAATTGGGTCACATTGTGTGTACTTGGTGACTTGGTAAAATAAACTGATCAAGTTATAGGTACTTGTTGATCCGAGAAGCCGAATTGGGTCAATTGAAAGACTTGTTGATCCGAGAAGTCGATTGGGTTCAAATACAAGCCTTAATGATTCGTGAAGTCGAACGAAGTCAAATAGTTGGTTCTTGTTGATCCGAGAAGGCGAATTGGGTCACATTGTGCGCACTTGGTAAAACAAATGGATCAAGTTATGGATACTTGTTGATCCGACAAGCCGAATTGGGTCAATTGAAAGAATTGTTGATCAGAGAAGTCATTTGGGTTCAAATACATGCCTTAATTATTCGTGAAGTCGAACGGAGTCAAATAGTTGGTGCTTGTTGATCCGAGAAGGCGAATTGGGTCACATTTTGGGCGTACTTGGTGACTTGGTAAAACAAACGGATCAAGTTATGGATACTTTTTGATCTGAGAAGCCGAATTGGGTCAATTGAAAGATTTGTTGATCCGAGAAGTCAATTGGGTTCAAATACAATCCTTAATGATTCGTTAAGTCGAACGGAGTCAAATAGTTGGTGCTTGTTGATCCAACAAGGCGAATTGGGTCACATTGTGGGTACTTGGTGACATGGTAAAACAAATGGATAAAGTTATGGATATTTGTTGATCCGAGAAGCTGAATTGGATCAATTGAAAGACTTGTTGATCCGATAAGTCAATTGGGTTCAAATACAATCCTTAATGATTCGTTAAGTCGAACGGAGTCAAATAGTTGGTGTTTGTTGATTCAAGAAGGCGAATTGGGTCACATTGTGGGTACTTGGTGACATGGTAAAACAAATGGATCAAGTTATGGATATTTGTTGATCCGAGAAGCTGAATTGGATCAATTGAAAGACTTGTTGATCCGAGAAGTCAATTGGGTTCAAATACAAGCTTTAATGATTCGTGAAATCGAACGGAGTCAAATAGTTGGTGCTTGTTGATCCGACAAGCCGAATTGGGTCACATTGTGTGTACTTGGTGACTTGGTAAAATAAACTGATCATGTTATGGGTACTTGTTGATCCGAGAAGCCGAATTGGGTCAATTGAAAGACTTGTTGATCCGAGAAGTCAATTGGGTTCAAATACAAAGCCTTAATGATTCGTGAAGTCGAACGGAGTCAACTTGTTGGTGCTTGTTGATCCGAGAAGGCCAATTGGGTCACATTGTGCGTACTTGGTGACTTGGTAGAACAAACGGATCAAGTTATTGATACTTGTTGATCCGAGAAGCCAAATTGGGTCAATTGAAAGACTTGTTGATCCGAGAAGTCAATAGGGTTCAAACACAAGCCTTAATGATTCGTGAAGTCGAACGAAGTCAAATAGTTGGTGCTTGTTGATCTGAGAAGGCGAATTGGGTCACATTGTGCGCACTTGGTGACTTGGTAAAACAAATGGATCAAGTTATGGATACTAGTTGATCCGAGAAGCCGAATTGGGTCAATTGAAAGACTTGTCGATTCGAGAAGTCAATTGGGTTCAAATACAAGCTTCAAAGATTCGTGAAGTCGAACGGAGTCAAATAGTTAGTGCTTGTTGATCTGACAAGCCGAATTGGGTCAATTGAAAGAATTGTTGATCAGAGAAGTCATTTGGGTTCAAATACATGCCTTAATTATTCGTGAAGTCGAACGGAGTCAAATAGTTGGTGCTTGTTGATCCGAGAAGGCGAATTGGGTCACATTTTGGGCGTACTTGGTGACTTGGTAAAACAAACGGATCAAGTTATGGATACTTTTTGATCTGAGAAGCCGAATTGGGTCAATTGAAAGATTTGTTGATCCGAGAAGTCAATTGGGTTCAAATACAATCCTTAATGATTCGTTAAGTCGAACGGAGTCAAATAGTTGGTGCTTGTTGATCCAACAAGGCGAATTGGGTCACATTGTGGGTACTTGGTGACATGGTAAAACAAATGGATCAAGTTATGGATATTTGTTGATCCGAGAAGC
Organism: Ajuga chamaepitys; assembly: GCA_958295605.1. Taxonomy (NCBI): domain Eukaryota; kingdom Viridiplantae; phylum Streptophyta; class Magnoliopsida; order Lamiales; family Lamiaceae; genus Ajuga; species Ajuga chamaepitys. Next base: position 32,884,321 of record OY282505.1, read on the forward strand.
TGAATTGGATCAATTGAAAGACTTGTTGATCCGAGAAGTCCATTGGGTTCAAATACAAGCTTTAATGATTCGTGAAGTCGAACGGAGTCAAATAGTTGGTGCTTGTTGATTCGAGAAGGCGAATTGGGTCACATTTTGGGCATACTTGGTGACTTGGTAAAACAAACGGATCAAGTTATGGATACTTGTTGATCCGAGAAGCCGAATTGGGTCAATTGAAAGACTTGTTGATCCGAGAAGTCAATTGGGTTCAAATACAATCCTTAATGATTCGTTAAGTCGAACGGAGTCAAATAGTAGGTGCTTGTTGATCCGACAAGCCGAAATGGGTCACAATGTGTGTACTTGGTGACTTGGTAAAACAAACTGATCAAGTTATGGATACTTGTTGATCCGAGAAGCCGAATTGGATCAATTGAAAGATTTGTTGATCCGAGAAGTCAATTGGGTTTAAATACAAGCCTTAATGATTCGTGAAGTCGAACGAAGTCAAATAGTTGGAGCTTGTTGATCCGAGAAGGCGAATTGGGTCACATTGTGCGCACTTGGTGACTTGGTAAAACAAATGGATCAAGTTATGGATACTTGTTGATCCGAGAAGCCGAATTGGGTCAATTGAAAGAATTGTTGATCCGAGAAGTCAATTGGGTTCAAATACATGCCTTAATGATTCGTGAAGTCGAACGGAGTCAAATAGTTGGTGCTTGTTGATTCAAGAAGGCGAATTGGGTCACATTGTGCGCACTTGGTGACTTGGTAAAACAAATGGATCAAGTTATGGATACTTGTTGATCCGAGAAGCTGAATTGGTCAATTGAAAGACTTGTTGATCCGAGAATTCTATTGGGTTCAAATACAATCCTTAATGATTCGTTAAGTCGAACGGAGTCAAATAGTTGGTACTTGTTGATTCAAGAAGGCGAATTGGGTCACATTGTGGGTACTTGGTGACATGGTAAAACAAATGGATCAAGTTATGGATATTTGTTGATCCGAGAAGCTGAATTGGATCAATTGAAAGACTTGTTGATCCGAGAAGTCAATTGGGTTCAAATACAAGCTTTAATGATTCGTGAAGTCGAACGGAGTCAAATAGTTGGTGCTTGTTGATCCGACAAGCCGAATTGGGTCACATTGTGCGTACTTGGTGACTTGGTAAAACAAACTGATCAAATTATGGATACTTGTTGATCCGAGAAGCCGAATTGGGTCAATTGAAAGACTTGTTGATCCGAGAATTCAATTGGGTTCAAATACAAAGCCTTAATGATTCGTGAAGTCGAACGGAGTCAACTTGTTGGTGCTTGTTGATCCGAGAAGGCCAATTGGGTCACATTGTGCGTACTTGGTGACTTGGTAGAACAAACGGATCAAGTTATTGATACTTGTTGATCCGAGAAGCCAAATTGGGTCAATTGAAAGACTTGTTGATCCGAGAAGTCAATAGGGTTCAAACACAAGCCTTAATGATTCGTGAAGTCGAACGAAGTCAAATAGTTGGTGCTTGTTGATCCGAGAAGGCGAATTGGGTCACATTGTGCGCACTTGGTGACTTGGTAAAACAAATGGATCAAGTTATGGATACTAGTTGATCCGAGAAGCCGAATTGGGTCAATTGAAAGACTTGTCGATTCGAGAAGTCAATTGGGTTCAAATACAAGCTTCAAAGATTCGTGAAGTCGAACGGAGTCAAATAGTTAGTGCTTGTTGATCTGACAAGCCGAATTGGGTCAATTGAAAGAATTGTTGATCAGAGAAGTCATTTGGGTTCAAATACATGCCTTAATTATTCGTGAAGTCGAACGGAGTCAAATAGTTGGTGCTTGTTGATCCGAGAAGGCGAATTGGGTCACATTTTGGGCGTACTTGGTGACTTGGTAAAACAAACGGATCAAGTTATGGATACTTTTTGATCTGAGAAGCCGAATTGGGTCAATTGAAAGATTTGTTGATCCGAGAAGTCAATTGGGTTCAAATACAATCCTTAATGATTCGTTAAGTCGAACGGAGTCAAATAGTTGGTGCTTGTTGATCCAACAAGGCGAATTGGGTCACATTGTGGGTACTTGGTGACATGGTAAAACAAATGGATCAAGTTATGGATATTTGTTGATCCGAGAAGCTGGATTGGATCAATTGAAAGACTTGTTGATCCGATAAGTCAATTGGGTTCAAATACAATCCTTAATGATTCGTTAAGTCGAACGGAGTCAAATAGTTGGTGTTTGTTGATTCAAGAAGGCGAATTGGGTCACATTGTGGGTACTTGGTGACATGGTAAAACAAATGGATCAAGTTATGGATATTTGTTGATTCGAGAAGCTGAATTGGATCAATTGAAAGACTTGTTGATCCGAGAAGTCAATTGGGTTCAAATACAAGCTTTAATGATTCGTGAAATCGAACGGAGTCAAATAGTTGGTGCTTGTTGATCCGACAAGCCGAATTGGGTCACATTGTGTGTACTTGGTGACTTGGTAAAATAAACTGATCATGTTATGGGTACTTGTTGATCCGAGAAGCCGAATTGGGTTAATTGAAAGACTTGTTGATCCGAGAAGTCAATTGGGTTCAAATACAAAGCCTTAATAATTCGTGAAGTCGAACGGAGTCAACTTGTTGGTGCTTGTTGATCCGAGAAGGCCAATTGGGTCACATTGTGCGTACTTGGTGACTTGGTAGAACAAACGGATCAAGTTATTGATACTTGGTGATCCGAGAAGCCAAATTGGGTCAATTGAAAGACTTGTTGATCCGAGAAGTCAATAGGGTTCAAACACAAGCCTTAATGATTCGTGAAGTCGAACGAAGTCAAATAGTTGGTGCTTGTTGATCCGAGAAGGCGAATTGGGTCACATTGTGCGCACTTGGTGACTTGGTAAAACAAATGGATCAAGTTATGGATACTAGTTGATCCGAGAAGCAGAATTGGGTCAATTGAAAGACTTGTCGATTCGAGAAGTCAATTGGGTTCAAATACAAGCTTCAAAGATTCGTGAAGTCGAACGGAGTCAAATAGTTAGTGCTTGTTGATCTGACAAGCCGAATTGGGTCAATTGAAAGAATTGTTGATCAGAGAAGTCATTTGGGTTCAAATACATGCCTTAATTATTCGTGAAGTCGAACGGAGTCAAATAGTTGGTGCTTGTTGATCCGAGAAGGCGAATTGGGTCACATTTTGGGCGTACTTGGTGACTTGGTAAAACAAACGGATCAAGTTATGGATACTTTTTGATCTGAGAAGCCGAATTGGGTCAATTGAAAGATTTGTTGATCCGAGAAGTCAATTGGGTTCAAATACAATCCTTAATGATTCGTTAAGTCGAACGGAGTCAAATAGTTGGTGCTTGTTGATCCAACAAGGCGAATTGGGTCACATTGTGGGTACTTGGTGACATGGTAAAACAAATGGATCAAGTTATGGATATTTGTTGATCCGAGAAGCTGAATTGGATCAATTGAAAGACTTGTTGATCCGAGAAGTCCATTGGGTTCAAATACAAGCTTTAATGATTCGTGAAGTCGAACGGAGTCAAATAGTTGGTGCTTGTTGATTCGAGAAGGCGAATTGGGTCACATTTTGGGCATACTTGGTGACTTGGTAAAACAAACGGATCAAGTTATGGATACTTGTTGATCCGAGAAGCCGAATTGGGTCAATTGAAAGACTTGTTGATCCGAGAAGTCAATTGGGTTCAAATACAATCCTTAATGATTCGTTAAGTCGAACGGAGTCAAATAGTAGGTGCTTGTTGATCCGACAAGCCGAAATGGGTCACAATGTGTGTACTTGGTGACTTGGTAAAACAAACTGATCAAGTTATGGATACTTGTTGATCCGAGAAGCCGAATTGGATCAATTGAAAGATTTGTTGATCCGAGAAGTCAATTGGGTTTAAATACAAGCCTTAATGATTCGTGAAGTCGAACGAAGTCAAATAGTTGGTGCTTGTTGATCCGAGAAGGCGAATTGGGTCACATTGTGCGCACTTGGTGACTTGGTAAAACAAATGGATCAAGTTATGGATACTTGTTGATCCGAGAAGCCGAATTGGGTCAATTGAAAGAATTGTTGATCCGAGAAGTCAATTGGGTTCAAATACATGCCTTAATGATTCGTGAAGTCGAACGGAGTCAAATAGTTGGTGCTTGTTGATTCAAGAAGGCGAATTGGGTCACATTGTGCGCACTTGCTGACTTGGTAAAACAAATGGATCAAGTTATGGATACTTGTTGATCCGAGAAGCTGAATTGGTCAATTGAAGGACTTGTTGATCCGAGAATTCTATTGGGTTCAAATACAATCCTTAATGATTCGTTAAGTCGAACGGAGTCAAATAGTTGGTACTTGTTGATTCAAGAAGGCGAATTGGGTCACATTGTGGGTACTTGGTGACATGGTAAAACAAATGGATCAAGTTATGGATATTTGTTGATCCGAGAAGCTGAATTGGATCAATTGAAAGACTTGTTGATCCGAGAAGTCAATTGGGTTCAAATACAAGCTTTAATGATTCGTGAAGTCGAACGGAGTCAAATAGTTGGTGCTTGTTGATCCGACAAGCCGAATTGGGTCACATTGTGCGTACTTGGTGACTTGGTAAAACAAACTGATCAAATTATGGATACTTGTTGATCCGAGAAGCCGAATTGGGTCAATTGAAAGACTTGTTGATCCGAGAATTCAATTGGGTTCAAATACAAAGCCTTAATGATTCGTGAAGTCGAACGGAGTCAACTTGTTGGTGCTTGTTGATCCGAGAAGGCCAATTGGGTCACATTGTGCGTACTTGGTGACTTGGTAGAACAAACGGATCAAGTTATTGATACTTGTTGATCCGAGAAGACAAATTGGGTCAATTGAAAGACTTGTTGATCCGAGAAGTCAATAGGGTTCAAACACAAGCCTTAATGATTCGTGAAGTCGAACGAAGTCAAATAGTTGGTGCTTGTTGATCCGAGAAGGCGAATTGGGTCACATTGTGCGCACTTGGTGACTTGGTAAAACAAATGGATCAAGTTATGGATACTAGTTGATCCGAGAAGCCGAATTGGGTCAATTGAAAGACTTGTCGATTCGAGAAGTCAATTGGGTTCAAATACAAGCTTCAAAGATTCGTGAAGTCGAACGGAGTCAAATAGTTAGTGCTTGTTGATCTGACAAGCCGAATTGGGTCAATTGAAAGAATTGTTGATCAGAGAAGTCATTTGGGTTCAAATACATGCCTTAATTATTCGTGAAGTCGAACGGAGTCAAATAGTTGGTGCTTGTTGATCCGAGAAGGCGAATTGGGTCACATTTTGGGCGTACTTGGTGACTTGGTAAAACAAACGGATCAAGTTATGGATACTTTTTGATCTGAGAAGCCGAATTGGGTCAATTGAAAGATTTGTTGATCCGAGAAGTCAATTGGGTTCAAATACAATCCTTAATGATTCGTTAAGTCGAACGGAGTCAAATAGTTGGTGCTTGTTGATCCAACAAGGCGAATTGGGTCACATTGTGGGTACTTGGTGACATGGTAAAACAAATGGATCAAGTTATGGATATTTGTTGATCCGAGAAGCTGAATTGGATCAATTGAAAGACTTGTTGATCCGAGAAGTCAATTGGGTTCAAATACAAGCTTTAATGATTCGTGAAGTCGAACGGAGTCAAATAGTTGGTGCTTGTTGATTCGAGAAGGCGAATTGGGTCACATTTTGGGCATACTTGGTGACTTGGTAAAACAAACGGATCAAGTTATGGATACTTGTTGATCCGAGAAGCCGAATTGGGTCAATTGAAAGACTTGTTGATCCGAGAAGTCAATTGGGTTCAAATACAATCCTTAATGATTCGTTAAGTCGAACGGAGTCAAATAGTAGGTGCTTGTTGATCCGACAAGCCGAAATGGGTCACAATGTGTGTACTTGGTGACTTGGTAAAACAAACTGATCAAGTTATGGATACTTGTTGATCCGAGAAGCCGAATTGGATCAATTGAAAGATTTGTTGAGCCGAGAAGTCAATTGGGTTTAAATACAAGCCTTAATGATTCGTGAAGTCGAACGAAGTCAAATAGTTGGTGCTTGTTGATCCGAGAAGGCGAATTGGGTCACATTGTGCGCACTTGGTGACTTGGTAAAACAAATGGATCAAGTTATGGATACTTGTTGATCCGAGAAGCCGAATTGGGTTAATTGAAAGAATTGTTGATCCGAGAAGTCAATTGGGTTCAAATACATGCCTTAATGATTCGTGAAGTCGAACGGAGTTAAATAGTTGGTGCTTGTTGATCCGAGAAGGCGAATTGGGTCACATTTTGGGCGTACTTGGTGACTTGGTAAAACAAACGGATCAAGTTATGGATACTTGTTGATCCGAGAAGCTGAATTGGGTCAATTGAAAGACTTGTTGATCCGAGAAGTCAATTGGGTTCAAATACAATCCTTAATGATTCATTAAGTCGAACGGAGTCAAATAGTTGGTGCTTGTTGATTCAAGAAGGCGAATTGGGTTACATTGTGGGTACTTGGTGACATGGTAAAACAAATGGATCAAGTTATGGATATTTGTTGATCCGAGAAGTCAATTGGGTTCAAATACAAGCTTTAATGATTCGTGAAGTCGAACGGAGTCAAATAGTTGGTGCTTGTTGATTCGACAAGCCGAATTGGGTCACATTGTGTGTACTTGGTGACTTGGTAAAATAAACTGATCAAGTTATGGGTACTTGTTGATCCGAGAAGCCGAATTGGGTCAATTGAAAGACTTGTTGATCCGAGAAGTCAATTTGGTTCAAATACAAGCCTTAATGATTCGTGAAGTCGAACGAAGTCAAATAGTTGGTTCTTGTTGATCCGAGAAGGCGAATTGGGTCACATTGTGCGCACTTGGTGACTTGGTAAAATAAATGGATCAAGTTATGGATGCTTGGTGATCCGAGAAGCCGAATTGGGTCAATTGAAAGAATTGTTGATCCGAGAAGTCAATTGTGTTCAAATACATGCCTTAATGATTCGTGAAGTCGAACGGAGTCAAATAGTTGGTGCTTGTTGATCCGAGAAGGCGAATTGGGTCACATTTTGGGCGTACTTGGTGACTTGGTAAAACAAACGGATCAAGTTATGGATACTTGTTGATCCGAGAAGCTGAATTGGGTCAATTGAAAGACTTGTTGATCCGAGAAGTCAATTGGGTTAAAATACAATCCTTAATGATTCGTTAAGTCGAACGGAGTCAAATAGTTGGTGCTTGTTGATTCAAGAAGGCGAATTGGGTCACATTGTGGGTACTTGGTGACATGGTAAAACAAATGGATCAAGTTATGGATATTTGTTGATCAAGAGAAGCTGAATTGGATCAATTGAAAGACTTGTTGATCCGAGAAGTCAATTGGGTTCATATACAAGCTTTAATGATTCGTGAAGTCGAACGGAGTCAAATAGTTGGTGCTTGTTGATTCGACAAGCCGAATTGGGTCACATTGTGTGTACTTGGTGACTTGGTAAAATAAACTGATCAAGTTATGGGTACTTGTTGATCCGAGAAGCCGAATTGGGTCAATTGAAAGACTTGTTGATCCGAGAAGTCAATTGGGTTCAAATACAAGCCTTAATGATTCGTTAAGTCGAACGGAGTCAAATAGTTGGTGTTTGTTGATTGGGTCACATTTTGGGCGTACTCGGTGACTTGGTAAAACAAACGGATCAAGTTATGGATACTTGTTGATCCGAGAAGCGGAATTGGGTCAATTGAAAGACTTGTTGATCCGAGAAGTCAATTGGGTTCAAATATAATCCTTAATGATTCGTTAAGTCGAACGGAGTCAAATAGTTGGTTCTTGTTGATCCAAGAAGGCGAATTGGGTCACATTATGTGTACATGGTGACATGGTAAAACAAATGGATCAAGTTATGGATACTTGTTGATCCGAGAAGCCGAATTGGGTCAATTGAAAGACTTGTCGATTCGAGAAGTCAATTGGGTTCAAATACAAGCTTTAAAGATTCGTGAAGTCAAACGGAGTCAAATAGTTGGTCCTTGTTGATCCGACAAGCCGAATTGGCTCACATTGTGCTTACTTGGTGACTTGGTAAAACAAACGGATCAAGTTATGGATACTTGTTGATCCGAGAAGTCAATTGGGTTCAAATACAAGCCTTAATGATTCGTGAAGTCGAACGGAGTCAAATAGTTGGTGCTTGTTGATCCGAGAAGGCGAATTGGGTCACATTGTGCGCACTTGGTGACTTGGTAAAACAAATGGATCAAGTTATGGATACTTGTTGATCCGAGAAGCCGAAATGGATCAATTGAAAGAATTGTTGATCCGAGAAGTCAATTGGGTTCAAATACATGCCTTAATGATTCGTGAAGTCGAACGGAGTCAAATAGTTGGTGCTTGTTGATCCGAGAAGGGAAATTGGGTCACATTTTGGGCGTACTTGGTGACTTGGTAAAACAAACGGATCAAGTTATGGATACTTGTTGATCTGAGAAGTCGAATTGGGTCAATTGAAAGACTTGTTGATCCGAGAAGTCAATTGGGTTCAAATACAATCCTTAATGATTCGTTAAGTCGAACGGAGTCAAATAGTTGGTGTTTGTTGATTGGGTCACATTTTGGGCGTACTCGGTGACTTGGTAAAACAAACGGATCAAGTTATGGATACTTGTTGATCCGAGAAGCGGAATTGGGTCAATTGAAAGACTTGTTGATCCGAGAAGTCAATTGGGTTCAAATACAATCCTTAATGATTCGTTAAGTCGAACGGAGTCAAATGGTTGGTTCTTGTTGATCCAAGAATGCGAATTAGGTCACATTATGCGTACATGGTGACATGGTAAAACAAATGGATCAAGTTATGGATACTTGTTGATCCGAGAAGCCGAATTGAGTCAATTGAAAGACTTGTCGATTCGAGAAGTCAATTGGGTTCAAATACAAGCGTTAAAGATTCGTGAAGTCAAACGGAGTCAAATAGTTGGTCCTTGTTGATCCGACAAGCCGAATTGGCTCACATTGTGCTTACTTGGTGACTTGGTAAAACAAACGGATCAAGTTATGGATACTTGTTGATCCGAGAAGTCAATTGGGTTCAAATACAAGCCTTAATGATTCGTGAAGTCGAACGGAGTCAAATAGTTGGTGCTTGTTGATCCGAGAAGGCGAATTGGGTCACATTGTGCGCACTTGGTGACTTGGTAAAATAAATGGATCAAGTTATGGATGCTTGGTGATCCGAGAAGCCGAATTGGGTCAATTGAAAGAATTGTTGATCCGAGAAGTCAATTGTGTTCAAATACATGCCTTAATGATTCGTGAAGTCGAACGGAGTCAAATAGTTGGTGCTTGTTGATCCGAGAAGGCGAATTGGGTCACATTTTGGGCGTACTTGGTGACTTGGTAAAACAAACGGATCAAGTTATGGATACTTGTTGATCCGAGAAGCTGAATTGGGTCAATTGAAAGACTTGTTGATCCGAGAAGTCAATTGGGTTAAAATACAATCCTTAATGATTCGTTAAGTCGAACGGAGTCAAATAGTTGGTGCTTGTTGATTCAAGAAGGCGAATTGGGTCACATTGTGGGTACTTGGAGACATGGTAAAACAAATGGATCAAGTTATGGATATTTGTTGATCCGAGAAGCTGAATTGGATCAATTGAAAGACTTGTTGATCCGAGAAGTCAATTGGGTTCATATACAAGCTTTAATGATTCGTGAAGTCGAACGGAGTCAAATAGTTGGTGCTTGTTGATTCGACAAGCCGAATTGGGTCACATTGTGTGTACTTGGTGACTTGGTAAAATAAACTGATCAAGTTATGGGTACTTGTTGATCCGAGAAGCCGAATTGGGTCAATTGAAAGACTTGTTGATCCGAGAAGTCAATTGGGTTCAAATACAAGCCTTAATGATTCGTTAAGTCGAACGGAGTCAAATAGTTGGTGTTTGTTGATTGGGTCACATTTTGGGCGTACTCGGTGACTTGGTAAAACAAACGGATCAAGTTATGGATACTTGTTGATCCGAGAAGCGGAATTGGGTCAATTGAAAGACTTGTTGATCCGAGAAGTCAATTGGGTTCAAATACAATCCTTAATGATTCGTTAAGTCGAACGGAGTCAAATAGTTGGTTCTTGTTGATCCAAGAAGGCGAATTGGGTCACATTATGCGTACATGGTGACATGGTAAAACAAATGGATCAAGTTATGGATACTTGTTGATCCGAGAAGCCGAATTGGGTCAATTGAAAGACTTGTCGATTCGAGAAGTCAATTGGGTTCAAATACAAGCTTTAAAGATTCGTGAAGTCAAACGGAGTCAAATAGTTGGTCCTTGTTGATCCGACAAGCCGAATTGGCTCACATTGTGCTTACTTGGTGACTTGGTAAAACAAACGGATCAAGTTATGGATACTTGTTGATCCGAGAAGTCAATTGGGTTCAAATACTAGCCTTAATGATTCGTGAAGTCGAACGGAGTCAAATAGTTGGTGCTTGTTGATCCGAGAAGGCGAATTGGGTCACATTGTGCGCACTTGGTGACTTGGTAAAACAAATGGATCAAGTTATGGATACTTGTTGATCCGAGAAGCCGAAATGGATCAATTGAAAGAATTGTTGATCCGAGAAGTCAATTGGGTTCAAATACATGCCTTAATGATTCGTGAAGTCGAACGGAGTCAAATAGTTGGTGCTTGTTGATCCGAGAAGGGAAATTGGGTCACATTTTGGGCGTACTTGGTGACTTGGTAAAACAAACGGATCAAGTTATGGATACTTGTTGATCTGAGAAGTCGAATTGGGTCAATTGAAAGACTTGTTGATCCGAGAAGTCAATTGGGTTCAAATACAATCCTTAATGATTCGTTAAGTCGAACGGAGTCAAATAGTTGGTGTTTGTTGATTGGGTCACATTTTGGGCGTACTCGGTGACTTGGTAAAACAAACGGATCAAGTTATGGATACTTGTTGATCCGAGAAGCGGAATTGGGTCAATTGAAAGACTTGTTGATCCGAGAAGTCAATTGGGTTCAAATACAATCCTTAATGATTCGTTAAGTCGAACGGAGTCAAATAGTTGGTTCTTGTTGATCCAAGAAGGCGAATTGGGTCACATTATGCGTACATGGTGACATGGTAAAACAAATGGATCAAGTTATGGATACTTGTTGATCCGAGAAGCCGAATTGGGTCAATTGAAAGACTTGTCGATTCGAGAAGTCAATTGGGTTCAAATACAAGGTTTAAAGATTCGTGAAGTCAAACGGAGTCAAATAGTTGGTCCTTGTTGATCCGACAAGCCGAATTGGCTCACATTGTGCTTACTTGGTGACTTGGTAAAACAAACGGATCAAGTTATGGATACTTGTTGATCCGAGAAGTCAATTGGGTTCAAATACAAGCCTTAATGATTCGTGAAGTCGAACGGAGTCAAATAGTTGGTGCTTGTTGATCCGAGAAGGCGAATTGGGTCACATTGTGCGTCCTTGGTGACTTTATAAAACAAACGAATCAAGTTGTGGATACTTGCTGATCCGAGAAGCCCAATTGAGTCAAATGGAAGACTTGTTGATCCGAGAAGTCAACTGTGGTCAAATACAAGCCTTAATGATTCGTGAAGTCGAATCGAGTCAAATAGTTGGTGCTTGTTGATCCGAGAAGCCGAATTGGGTTAATTGAAAGAATTGTTGATCCGAGAAGTCAATTGGGTTCAAATACATGCCTTAATGATTCGTGAAGTCGAACGGAGTCAAATAGTTGGTGCTTGTTGATCCGAGAAGGCGAATTGGGTCACATTTTGGGCGTACTTGGTGACTTGGTAAAACAAACGGATCAAGTTATGGATACTTGTTGATCCGAGAAGTCAATTGGGTTCAAATACAAGCCTTAATGATTCGTGAAGTCGAACGGAGTCAAATAGTTGGTGCTTGTTGATCCGAGAAGGCGAATTGGGTCACATTGTGCGTCCTTGGTGACTTTATAAAACAAACGAATCAAGTTGTGGATACTTGCTGATCCGAGAAGCCCAATTGAGTCAAATGGAAGACTTGTTGATCCGAGAAGTCAACTGTGGTCAAATACAAGCCTTAATGATTCGTGAAGTCGAATCGAGTCAAATAGTTGGTGCTTGTTGATCCGAGAAGCCGAATTGGGTTAATTGAAAGAATTGTTGATCCGAGAAGTCAATTGGGTTCAAATACATGCCTTAATGATTCGTGAAGTCGAACGGAGTCAAATAGTTGGTGCTTGTTGATCCGAGAAGGCGAATTGGGTCACATTTTGGGCGTACTTGGTGACTTGGTAAAACAAACGGATCAAGTTATGGGTACTTGTTGATCCGAGAAGCCGAATTGGGTCAATTGAAAGACTTGTTGATCCGAGAAGTCAATTGGGTTCAAATACAATCCTTAATGATTCGTTAAGTCGAACGGAGTCAAATAGTTGGTGCTTGTTGATCCAAGAAGGCGAATTAGGTCACATTGTGGGTACTTGGTAACATGGTAAAACAAATGGATCAAGTTATGGATATTTGTTGATCCGAGAAGCTGAATTGGATCAATTGAAAGACTTGTTGATCCGAGAAGTCAATTGGGTTCAAATACAAGCTTTAATGATTCGTGAAGTCGAACGGAGTCAAATAGTTGGTGCTTGTTGATCCGACAAGCCGAATTGGGTCACATTGTGTGTACTTGGTGACTTGGTAAAACAAACTGATCAAGTTACGGATACTTGTTGATCCGAGAAGCGGAATTGGGTCAATTGAAAGACTTGTTGATCCGAGAAGTCAATTGGGTTCAAATACAAGCCTTAATGATTCGTGAAGTGGAACGACGTCAAATAGTTGGTGCTTGTTGATCCGAGAAGGCGAATTGGGTCACATTGTGCGCACTTGGTGACTTGGTAAAACAAATGGATCAAGTTATGGATACTTGTTGATCCGAGAAGCCGAAATGGATCAATTGAAAGAATTGTTGATCCGAGAAGTCAATAGGGTTCAAATACATGCCTTAATGATTCGTGAAGTCGAACGGAGTCAAATAGTTGGTGCTTGTTGATCCGAGAAGGGAAATTGGGTCACATTTTGGGCGTACTTGGTGACTTGGTAAAACAAACGGATCAAGTTATGGATACTTGTTGATCTGAGAAGTCGAATTGGGTCAATTGAAAGACTTGTTGATCCGAGAAGTCAATTGGGTTCAAATACAATCCTTAATGATTCGTTAAGTCGAACGGAGTCAAATAGTTGGTGTTTGTTGATTGGGTCACATTTTGGGCGTACTCGGTGACTTGGTAAAACAAACGGATCAAGTTATGGATACTTGTTGATCCGAGAAGCGGAATTGGGTCAATTGAAAGACTTGTTGATCCGAGAAGTCAATTGGGTTCAAATACAATCCTTAATGATTCGTTAAGTTGAACGGAGTCAAATAGTTGGTTTTTGTTGATCCAAGAAGGCGAATTGGGTCACATTATGCGTACATGGTGACATGGTAAAACAAATGGATCAAGTTATGGATACTTGTTGATCCGAGAAGCCGAATTGGGTCAATTGAAAGACTTGTCGATTCGAGAAGTCAATTGGGTTCAAATACAAGCTTTAAAGATTCGTGAAGTCAAACGGAGTCAAATAGTTGGTCCTTGTTGATCCGACAAGCCGAATTGGCTCACATTGTGCTTACTTGGTGACTTGGTAAAACAAACGGATCAAGTTATGGATACTTGTTGATCCGAGAAGTCAATTGGGTTCAAATACAAGCCTTAATGATTCGTGAAGTCGAACGGAGTCAAATAGTTGGTGCTTGTTGATCCGAGAAGGCGAATTGGGTCACATTGTGCGTCCTTTGTGACTTTATAAAACAAACGAATCAAGTTATGGATACTTGCTGATCCGAGAAGCCCAATTGAGTCAAATGGAAGACTTGTTGATCCGAGAAGTCAACTGTGGTCAAATACAAGCCTTAATGATTCGTGAAGTCGAATCGAGTCAAATAGTTGGTGCTTGTTGATCCGAGAAGCCGAATTGGGTTAATTGAAAGAATTGTTGATCCGAGAAGTCAATTGGGTTCAAATACATGCCTTAATGATTCGTGAAGTCGAACGGAGTCAAATAGTTGGTGCTTGTTGATCCGAGAAGGCGAATTGGGTCACATTTTGGGCGTACTTGGTGACTTGGTAAAACAAACGGATCAAGTTATGGATACTTGTTGATCCGAGAAGCCGAATTGGGTCAATTGAAAGACTTGTTGATCCGAGAAGTCAATTGGGTTCAAATACAATCCTTAATGATTCGTTAAGTCGAACGGAGTCAAATAGTTGGTGCTTGTTGATCCAAGAAGGCGAATTGGGTCACATTGTGGGTACTTGGTAACATGGTAAAACAAATGGATCAAGTTATGGATATTTGTTGATCCGAGAAGCTGAATTGGATCAATTGAAAGACTTGTTGATCCGAGAAGTCAATTGGGTTCAAATACAAGCTTTAATGATTCGTGAAGTCGAACGGAGTCAAATAGTTGGTGCTTGTTGATCCGACAAGCCGAATTGGGTCACATTGTGTGTACTTGGTGACTTGGTAAAACAAACTGATCAAGTTATGGATACTTGTTGATCCGAGAAGCGGAATTGGGTCAATTGAAAGACTTGTTGATCCGAGAAGTCAATTGGGTTCAAACACAAGCCTTAATGATTCGTGAAGTGGAACGACGTCAAATAGTTGGTGCTTGTTGATCCGAGAAGGCGAATTGGGTCACATTGTGCGCACTTGGTGACTTGGTAAAACAAACGGATCAAGTTATGGATACTTGTTGATCTGAGAAGTCGAATTGGGTCAATTGAAAGACTTGTTGATCCGAGAAGTCAATTGGGTTCAAATACAAGCCTTAATGATTCGTGAAGTCGAACGGAGTCAAATAGTTGGTGCTTGTTGATCCGAGAAGGCGAATTGGGTCACATTGTGCGTCCTTGGTGACTTTATAAAACAAACGAATCAAGTTATGGATACTTGTTGATCCGAGAAGCCCAATTGAGTCAAATGGAAGACTTGTTGATCCGAGAAGTCAACTGTGGTCAAATACAAGCCTTAATGATTCGTGAAGTCGAATCGAGTCAAATAGTTGGTGCTTGTTGATCCGAGAAGCCGAATTGGGTTAAGTGAAAGAATTGTTGATCCGAGAAGTCAATTGGGTTCAAATACAAGCTTTAATGATTCGTGAAGTCGAACGGAGACAAATAGTTGGTGCTTGTTGATCCGACAAGCCGAATTGGGTCACATTGTGTGTACTTGGTGACTTGGTAAAACAAACTGATCAAGTTATGGATACTTGTTGATCCGAGAAGCCGAATTGGGTCAATTGAAAGACTTGTTGATCCGAGAAGTCAATTGGGTTCAAATACAATCCTTAATGATTTTTTAAGTTGAACGGAGTCAAATAGTTGGTGCTTGTTGATCCAAGAAGGCGAATTGGGTCACATTATGCGTACATGGTGACATGGTAAAACAAATGGATCAAGTTATGGATACTTGTTGATCCGAGAAGCCGAATTGGGTCAATTGAAAGACTTGTTGATCCGAGAAGTCAATTGGGTTCAAATACAAGCTTCAATGATTCGTGAAGTCGAACGAAGTCAAATAGTTGGTGCTTGTTGATTCGACAAGACGAATTGGGTCACATTGTGTGTACTTGGTGACTTGGTAAAATAAACTGATCAAGTTATGGGTACTTGTTGATCCGAGAAGCCGAATTGGGTCAATTGAAAGACTTGTTGATCCGAGAAGTCAATTGGGTTCAAATACAAGCCTTAATGATTCGTGAAGTCGAACGAAGTCAAATAGTTGGTTCTTGTTGATCCGAGAAGGCGAATTGGGTCACATTGTGCGCACTTGGTGACTTGGTAAAACAAATGGATCAAGTTATGGATGCTTGGTGATCCGAGAAGCCGAATTGGGTCAATTGAAAGAATTGTTGATCCGAGAAGTCAATTGGGTTCAAATACATGCCTTAATGATTCGTGAAGTCGAACGGATTCAAATAGTTGGTGTTTGTTGATTGGGTCACATTTTGGGCGTACTCGGTGACTTGGTAAAACAAACGGATCAAGTTATGGATACTTGTTGATCCGAGAAGCCGAATTGGGTCAATTGAAAGACTTGTTGATCCGAGAAGTCAATTGGGTTCAAATACAATCCTTAATGATTCGTTAAGTCGAACGGAGTCAAATGGTTTGTTCTTGTTGATCCAAGAAGGTGAATTGGGTCACATTATGCGTACATGGTGACATGGTAAAACAAATGGATCAAGTTATGGATACTTGTTGATCCGAGAAGCCGAATTGGGTCAATTGAAAGACTTGTCGATTCGAGAAGTCAATTGGGTTCAAATACAAGCTTTAAAGATTCGTGAAGTCAAACGGAGTCAAATAGTTGGTCCTTGTTGATCCGACAAGCCGAATTGGCTCACATTGTGCTTACTTGGTGACTTGGTAAAACAAACGGATCAAGTTATGGATACTTGTTTATCCGAGAAGTCAATTGGGTTCAAATACAAGCCTTAATGATTTGTGAAGTCGAACGGAGTCAAATAGTTGGTGCTTGTTGATCCGAGAAGGCGAATTGGGTCACATTGTGCGTCCTTGGTGACTTTATAAAACAAACGAATCAAGTTATGGATACTTGCTGATCCGAGAAGCCCAATTGAGTCAAATGGAAGACTTGTTGATCCGAGAAGTCAACTGTGGTCAAATACAAGCCTTAATGATTCGTGAAGTCGAATCGAGTCAAATAGTTGGTGCTTGTTGATCCGAGAAGCCGAATTGGGTTAATTGAAAGAATTGTTGATCCGAGAAGTCAATTGGGTTCAAATACATGCCTTAATGATTCGTGAAGTCGAACGGAGTCAAATAGTTGGTGCTTGTTGATCCGAGAAGGCGAATTGGGTCACATTTTAGGCGTACTTGGTGACTTGGTAAAACAAACGGATCAAGTTATGGATACTTGTTGATCCGAGAAGCCGAATTGGGTCAATTGAAAGACTTGTTGATCCGAGAAGTCAATTGGGTTCAAATACAAGCTTTAATGATTCGTGAAGTCGAACGGAGTCAAATAGTTGGTGCTTGTTGATCCGAGAAGGCGCATTGGGTCACATTTTGGGCGTACTTGGTGACTTGGTAAAACAAACGGATCAAGTTATGGATACTTGTTGATCCGAGAAGCCGAATTGGGTCAATTGAAAGACTTGTTGATCCGAGAAGTCAATTGGGTTCAAATACAATCCTTAATGATTCGTTAAATTGAACGGAGTCAAATAGTTGGTTTTTGTTGATCCAAGAAGGCGAATTGGGTCACATTATGCGTACATGGTGACATGGTAAAACAAATGGATCAAGTTATGGATACTTGTTGATCCGAGAAGCCGAATTGGGTCAATTGAAAGACTTGTCGATTCGAGAAGTCAATTGGGTTCAAATACAAGCTTTAAAGATTCGTGAAGTCAAACGGAGTCAAATAGTTGGTCCTTGTTGATCCGACAAGCCGAGTTGGCTCACATTGTGCTTACTTGGTGACTTGGTAAAACAAACGGATCAAGTTATGGATACTTGTTGATCCGAGAAGTCAATTGGGTTCAAATACAAGCCTTAATGATTCGTGAAGTCGAACGGAGTCAAATAGTTGGTGCTTGTTGATCCGAGAAGGCGAATTGGGTCACATTGTGCGTCCTTTGTGACATTATAAAACAAACGAATCAAGTTATGGATACTTGCTGATCCGAGAAGCCCAATTGAGTCAAATGGAAGACTTGTTGATCCGAGAAGTCAACTGTGGTCAAATACAAGCCTTAATGATTCGTGAAGTCGAATCGAGTCAAATAGTTGGTGCTTGTTGATCCGAGAAGCCGAATTGGGTTAATTGAAAGAATTGTTGATCCGAGAAGTCAATTGGGTTCAAATACATGCCTTAATGATTCGTGAAGTCGAACGGAGTCAAATAGTTGGTGCTTGTTGATCCGAGAAGGCGAATTGGGTCACATTTTGGGCGTACTTGGTGACTTGGTAAAACAAACGGATCAAGTTATGGATACTTGTTGATCCGAGAAGCCGAATTGGGTCAATTGAAAGACTTGTTGATCCGAGAAGTCAATTGGGTTCAAATACAATCCTTAATGATTCGTTAAGTCGAACGGAGTCAAATAGTTGGTGCTTGTTGATCCAAGAAGGCGAATTGGGTCACATTGTGGGTACTTGGTAACATGGTAAAACAAATGGATCAAGTTATGGATATTTGTTGATCCGAGAAGCTGAATTGGATCAATTGAAAGACTTGTTGATCCGAGAAGTCAATTGGGTTCAAATACAAGCTTTAATGATTCGTGAAGTCGAACGGAGTCAAATAGTTGGTGCTTGTTGATCCGACAAGCCGAATTGGGTCACATTGTGTGTACTTGGTGACTTGGTAAAACAAACTGATCAAGTTATGGATACTTGTTGATCCGAGAAGCGGAATTGGGTCAATTGAAAGACTTGTTGATCCGAGAAGTCAATTGGGTTCAAACACAAGCCTTAATGATTCGTGAAGTGGAACGACGTCAAATAGTTGGTGCTTGTTGATCCGAGAAGGCGAATTGGGTCACATTGTGCGCACTTGGTGACTTGGTAAAACAAACGGATCAAGTTATGGATACTTGTTGATCTGAGAAGTCGAATTGGGTCAATTGAAAGACTTGTTGATCCGAGAAGTCAATTGGGTTCAAATACAAGCCTTAATGATTCGTGAAGTCGAACGGAGTCAAATAGTTGGTGCTTGTTGATCCGAGAAGGCGAATTGGGTCACATTGTGCGTCCTTGGTGACTTTATAAAACAAACGAATCAAGTTATGGATACTTGTTGATCCGAGAAGCCCAATTGAGTCAAATGGAAGACTTGTTGATCCGAGAAGTCAACTGTGGTCAAATACAAGCCTTAATGATTCGTGAAGTCGAATCGAGTCAAATAGTTGGTGCTTGTTGATCCGAGAAGCCGAATTGGGTTAAGTGAAAGAATTGTTGATCCGAGAAGTCAATTGGGTTCAAATACAAGCTTTAATGATTCGTGAAGTCGAACGGAGACAAATAGTTGGTGCTTGTTGATCCGACAAGCCGAATTGGGTCACATTGTGTGTACTTGGTGACTTGGTAAAACAAACTGATCAAGTTATGGATACTTGTTGATCCGAGAAGCCGAATTGGGTCAATTGAAAGACTTGTTGATCCGAGAAGTCA
Organism: Ajuga chamaepitys; assembly: GCA_958295605.1. Classification (NCBI taxonomy): domain Eukaryota; kingdom Viridiplantae; phylum Streptophyta; class Magnoliopsida; order Lamiales; family Lamiaceae; genus Ajuga; species Ajuga chamaepitys. Next base: position 32,903,567 of record OY282505.1, read on the forward strand.
ATTGGGTTCAAATACAATCCTTAATGATTTTTTAAGTCGAACGGAGTCAAATAGTTGGTGCTTGTTGATCCAAGAAGGCGAATTGGGTCACATTATGCGTACATGGTGACATGGTAAAACAAATGGATCAAGTTATGGATACTTGTTGATCCGAGAAGCCGAATTGGGTCAATTGAAAGACTTGTTGATCCGAGAAGTGAATTGGGTTCAAATACAAGCTTCAATGATTCGTGAAGTCGAACGAAGTCAAATAGTTGGTGCTTGTTGATTCGACAAGACGAATTGGGTCACATTGTGTGTACTTGGTGACTTGGTAAAATAAACTGATCAAGTTATGGGTACTTGTTGATCCGAGAAGCCGAATTGGTTCAATTGAAAGACTTGTTGATCCGAGAAGTCAATTGGGTTCAAATACAAGCCTTAATGATTCGTGAAGTCGAACGAAGTCAAATAGTTGGTTCTTGTTGATCCGAGAAGGCGAATTGGGTCACATTGTGCGCACTTGGTGACTTGGTAAAACAAATGGATCAAGTTATGGATGCTTGGTGATCCGAGAAGCCGAATTGGGTCAATTGAAAGAATTGTTGATCCGAGAAGTCAATTGGGTTCAAATACATGCCTTAATGATTCGTGAAGTCGAACGGATTCAAATAGTTGGTGTTTGTTGATTGGGTCACATTTTGGGCGTACTCGGTGACTTGGTAAAACAAACGGATCAAGTTATGGATACTTGTTGATCCGAGAAGCCGAATTGGGTCAATTGAAAGACTTGTTGATCCGAGAAGTCAATTGGGTTCAAATACAATCCTTAATGATTCGTTAAGTCGAACGGAGTCAAATGGTTGGTTCTTGTTGATCCAAGAAGGTGAATTGGGTCACATTATGCGTACATGGTGACATGGTAAAACAAATGGATCAAGTTATGGATACTTGTTGATCCGAGAAGCCGAATTGGGTCAATTGAAAGACTTGTCGATTCGAGAAGTCAATTGGGTTCAAATACAAGCTTTAAAGATTCGTGAAGTCAAACGGAGTCAAATAGTTGGTCCTTGTTGATCCGACAAGCCGAATTGGCTCACATTGTGCTTACTTGGTGACTTGGTAAAACAAACGGATCAAGTTATGGATACTTGTTGATCCGAGAAGTCAATTGGGTTCAAATACAAGCCTTAATGATTTGTGAAGTCGAACGGAGTCAAATAGTTGGTGCTTGTTGATCCGAGAAGGCGAATTGGGTCACATTGTGCGTCCTTGGTGACTTTATAAAACAAACGAATCAAGTTATGGATACTTGCTGATCCGAGAAGCCCAATTGAGTCAAATGGAAGACTTGTTGATCCGAGAAGTCAACTGTGGTCAAATACAAGCCTTAATGATTCGTGAAGTCGAATCGAGTCAAATAGTTGGTGCTTGTTGATCCGAGAAGCCGAATTGGGTTAATTGAAAGAATTGTTGATCCGAGAAGTCAATTGGGTTCAAATACATGCCTTAATGATTCGTGAAGTCGAACGGAGTCAAATAGTTGGTGCTTGTTGATCCGAGAAGGCGAATTGGGTCACATTTTAGGCGTACTTGGTGACTTGGTAAAACAAACGGATCAAGTTATGGATACTTGTTGATCCGAGAAGCCGAATTGGGTCAATTGAAAGACTTGTTGATCCGAGAAGTCAATTGGGTTCAAATACAAGCTTTAATGATTCGTGAAGTCGAACGGAGTCAAATAGTTGGTGCTTGTTGATCCGAGAAGGCGAATTGGGTCACATTTTGGGCGTACTTGGTGACTTGGTAAAACAAACGGATCAAGTTATGGATACTTGTTGATCCGAGAAGCCGAATTGGGTCAATTGAAAGACTTGTTGATCCGAGAAGTCAATTGGGTTCAAATACAATCCTTAATGATTCGTTAAGTCGAACGGAGCCAAATAGTTGGTGCTTGTTGATCCAAGAAGGCGAATTGGGTCACATTGTGGGTACTTGGTGACATGGTATAACAAACGGATCAAGTTATGGATACTTGTTGATCCGAGAAGCCGAATTGGGTCAATTGAAAGACTTGTTGATCCGAGAAGTCAATTGGGTTCAAATACAATCCTTAATGATTCGTTAAGTCGAACGGAGTCAAATAGTTGGTGCTTGTTGATCCAAGAAGCTGAATTATTTCACATTTCTAGCGTACTTGGTGACTTGGTAAAACAAACGGATCAAGTTATGGATACTTGTTGATCCGAGAAGCCGAATTAGGTCAATTGAAAGACTTGTTTATCCGAGAAGTCAATTGGGTTCAAATACAATCCTTAATGATTCGTTAAGTCGAACGGAGTCAAATAGTTGGTGCTTGTCGATCCAAGAAGGCGAATTGAGTCACATTATGCGTACATGGTGACATGGTAAAACAAATGGATCAAGTTATGGATACTTGTTGATCCGAGAAGCCGAATTGGGTCAATTGAAAGACTTGTCGATTCGAGAAGTCAATTGGGTTCAAATACAAGCTTTAAAGATTCGTGAAGTCGAACATAGTCAAATAGTTGGTCCTTGTTGATCCGACAAGCCGAATTGGGTCACATTGTGCGTACTTTGTGACTTGGCAAAACAAACGGATCAAGTTACGGATACTTGTTGATCCGAGAAGTCAATTGGGTTCAAATACAAGCCTTAATGATTCGTGAAGACGAACGGAGTCAAATAGTTGGTGCTTGTTGATCCGAGAAGGCGAATTGGGTCACATTGTGCGTCCTTGGTGACTTTATAAAACAAACGAATCAAGTCATGGATACTTGTTGATCCGAGAAGCCCAATTGAGTCAAATGGAAGACTTGTTGATCCGAGAAGTCAACTGTGGTCAAATACAAGCCTTAATGATTCGTGAAGTCGAATCGAGTCAAATAGTTGGTGCTTGTTGATCCGAGAAGCCGAATTGGGTTAATTGAAAGAATTGTTGATCCGAGAAGTCAATTGGGTTCAAATACATGCCTTAATGATTCGTGAAGTCGAACGGAGTCAAATAGTTGGTGCTTGTTGATCCGAGAAGGCGAATTGGGTCACATTTTGGGCGTACTTGGTGACTTGGTAAAACAAACGGATCAAGTAATGGATATTTGTTGATCCGAGAAGCCGAATTAGGTCAATTGAAAGACTTGTTGATCCGAGAAGTCAATTGGGTTCAAATACAATCCTTAATGATTTGTTAAGTCGAACGGAGTCAAATAGTTGGTGCTTGTTGATCCAAGAAGGCGAATTGGGTCACATTGTGGGTACTTGGTGACATGGTATAACAAATGGATCAAGTTATGGATATTTGTTGATCCGAGAAGCTGAATTGGATCAATTGAAAGACTTGTTGATCCGAGAAGTCAATTGGGTTCAAATACAATCCTTAATGATTCGTTAAGTCGAACGGAGTCAAATAGTTGGTGCTTGTTGATCCAAGAAGGCGAATTGGGTCACATTGTGGGTACTTGGTAACATGGTAAAACAAATGGATCAAGTTATGGATATTTGTTGATCCGAGAAGCTGAATTGGATCAATTGAAAGACTTGTTGATCCGAGAAGTCAATTGGGTTCAAATACAAGCTTTAATGATTCGTGAAGTCGAACGGAGTCAAATAGTTGGTGCTTGTTGATCCGACAAGCCGAATTGGGTCACATTGTGTGTACTTGGTGACTTGGTAAAACAAACTGATCAAGTTATGGATACTTGTTGATCCGAGAAGCGGAATTGGGTCAATTGAAAGACTTGTTGATCCGAGAAGTCAATTGGGTTCAAACACAAGCCTTAATGATTCGTGAAGTGGAACGACGTCAAATAGTTGGTGCTTGTTGATCCGAGAAGGCGAATTGGGTCACATTGTGCGCACTTGGTGACTTGGTAAAACAAACGGATCAAGTTATGGATACTTGTTGATCTGAGAAGTCGAATTGGGTCAATTGAAAGACTTGTTGATCCGAGAAGTCAATTGGGTTCAAATACAAGCCTTAATGATTCGTGAAGTCGAACGGAGTCAAATAGTTGGTGCTTGTTGATCCGAGAAGGCGAATTGGGTCACATTGTGCGTCCTTGGTGACTTTATAAAACAAACGAATCAAGTTATGGATACTTGTTGATCCGAGAAGCCCAATTGAGTCAAATGGAAGACTTGTTGATCCGAGAAGTCAACTGTGGTCAAATACAAGCCTTAATGATTCGTGAAGTCGAATCGAGTCAAATAGTTGGTGCTTGTTGATCCGAGAAGCCGAATTGGGTTAAGTGAAAGAATTGTTGATCCGAGAAGTCAATTGGGTTCAAATACAAGCTTTAATGATTCGTGAAGTCGAACGGAGACAAATAGTTGGTGCTTGTTGATCCGACAAGCCGAATTGGGTCACATTGTGTGTACTTGGTGACTTGGTAAAACAAACTGATCAAGTTATGGATACTTGTTGATCCGAGAAGCCGAATTGGGTCAATTGAAAGACTTGTTGATCCGAGAAGTCAATTGGGTTCAAATACAATCCTTAATGATTTTTTAAGTCGAACGGAGTCAAATAGTTGGTGCTTGTTGATCCAAGAAGGCGAATTGGGTCACATTATGCGTACATGGTGACATGGTAAAACAAATGGATCAAGTTATGGATACTTGTTGATCCGAGAAGCCGAATTGGGTCAATTGAAAGACTTGTTGATCCGAGAAGTCAATTGGGTTCAAATACAAGCTTCAATGATTCGTGAAGTCGAACGAAGTCAAATAGTTGGTGCTTGTTGATTCGACAAGACGAATTGGGTCACATTGTGTGTACTTGGTGACTTGGTAAAATAAACTGATCAAGTTATGGGTACTTGTTGATCCGAGAAGCCGAATTGGGTCAATTGAAAGACTTGTTGATCCGAGAAGTCAATTGGGTTCAAATACAAGCCTTAATGATTCGTGAAGTCGAACGAAGTCAAATAGTTGGTTCTTGTTGATCCGAGAAGGCGAATTGGGTCACATTGTGCGCACTTGGTGACTTGGTAAAACAAATGGATCAAGTTATGGATGCTTGGTGATCCGAGAAGCCGAATTGGGTCAATTGAAAGAATTGTTGATCCGAGAAGTCAATTGGGTTCAAATACATGCCTTAATGATTCGTGAAGTCGAACGGATTCAAATAGTTGGTGTTTGTTGATTGGGTCACATTTTGGGCGTACTCGGTGACTTGGTAAAACAAACGGATCAAGTTATGGATACTTGTTGATCCGAGAAGCCGAATTGGGTCAATTGAAAGACTTGTTGATCCGAGAAGTCAATTGGGTTCAAATACAATCCTTAATGATTCGTTAAGTCGAACGGAGTCAAATGGTTGGTTCTTGTTGATCCAAGAAGGTGAATTGGGTCACATTATGCGTACATGGTGACATGGTAAAACAAATGGATCAAGTTATGGATACTTGTTGATCCGAGAAGCCGAATTGGGTCAATTGAAAGACTTGTCGATTCGAGAAGTCAATTGGGTTCAAATACAAGCTTTAAAGATTCGTGAAGTCAAACGGAGTCAAATAGTTGGTCCTTGTTGATCCGACAAGCCGAATTGGCTCACATTGTGCTTACTTGGTGACTTGGTAAAACAAACGGATCAAGTTATGGATACTTGTTGATCCGAGAAGTCAATTGGGTTCAAATACAAGCCTTAATGATTTGTGAAGTCGAACGGAGTCAAATAGTTGGTGCTTGTTGATCCGAGAAGGCGAATTGGGTCACATTGTGCGTCCTTGGTGACTTTATAAAACAAACGAATCAAGTTATGGATACTTGCTGATCCGAGAAGCCCAATTGAGTCAAATGGAAGACTTGTTGATCCGAGAAGTCAACTGTGGTCAAATACAAGCCTTAATGATTCGTGAAGTCGAATCGAGTCAAATAGTTGGTGCTTGTTGATCCGAGAAGCCGAATTGGGTTAATTGAAAGAATTGTTGATCCGAGAAGTCAATTGGGTTCAAATACATGCCTTAATGATTCGTGAAGTCGAACGGAGTCAAATAGTTGGTGCTTGTTGATCCGAGAAGGCGAATTGGGTCACATTTTAGGCGTACTTGGTGACTTGGTAAAACAAACGGATCAAGTTATGGATACTTGTTGATCCGAGAAGCCGAATTGGGTCAATTGAAAGACTTGTTGATCCGAGAAGTCAATTGGGTTCAAATACAAGCTTTAATGATTCGTGAAGTCGAACGGAGTCAAATAGTTGGTGCTTGTTGATCCGAGAAGGCGAATTGGGTCACATTTTGGGCGTACTTGGTGACTTGGTAAAACAAACGGATCAAGTTATGGATACTTGTTGATCCGAGAAGCCGAATTGGGTCAATTGAAAGACTTGTTGATCCGAGAAGTCAATTGGGTTCAAATACAATCCTTAATGATTCGTTAAGTCGAACGGAGCCAAATAGTTGGTGCTTGTTGATCCAAGAAGGCGAATTGGGTCACATTGTGGGTACTTGGTGACATGGTATAACAAACGGATCAAGTTATGGATACTTGTTGATCCGAGAAGCCGAATTGGGTCAATTGAAAGACTTGTTGATCCGAGAAGTCAATTGGGTTCAAATACAATCCTTAATGATTCGTTAAGTCGAACGGAGTCAAATAGTTGGTGCTTGTTGATCCAAGAAGCTGAATTATTTCACATTTCTAGCGTACTTGGTGACTTGGTAAAACAAACGGATCAAGTTATGGATACTTGTTGATCCGAGAAGCCGAATTAGGTCAATTGAAAGACTTGTTTATCCGAGAAGTCAATTGGGTTCAAATACAATCCTTAATGATTCGTTAAGTCGAACGGAGTCAAATAGTTGGTGCTTGTCGATCCAAGAAGGCGAATTGAGTCACATTATGCGTACATGGTGACATGGTAAAACAAATGGATCAAGTTATGGATACTTGTTGATCCGAGAAGCCGAATTGGGTCAATTGAAAGACTTGTCGATTCGAGAAGTCAATTGGGTTCAAATACAAGCTTTAAAGATTCGTGAAGTCGAACATAGTCAAATAGTTGGTCCTTGTTGATCCGACAAGCCGAATTGGGTCACATTGTGCGTACTTTGTGACTTGGCAAAACAAACGGATCAAGTTACGGATACTTGTTGATCCGAGAAGTCAATTGGGTTCAAATACAAGCCTTAATGATTCGTGAAGACGAACGGAGTCAAATAGTTGGTGCTTGTTGATCCGAGAAGGCGAATTGGGTCACATTGTGCGTCCTTGGTGACTTTATAAAACAAACGAATCAAGTCATGGATACTTGTTGATCCGAGAAGCCCAATTGAGTCAAATGGAAGACTTGTTGATCCGAGAAGTCAACTGTGGTCAAATACAAGCCTTAATGATTCGTGAAGTCGAATCGAGTCAAATAGTTGGTGCTTGTTGATCCGAGAAGCCGAATTGGGTTAATTGAAAGAATTGTTGATCCGAGAAGTCAATTGGGTTCAAATACATGCCTTAATGATTCGTGAAGTCGAACGGAGTCAAATAGTTGGTGCTTGTTGATCCGAGAAGGCGAATTGGGTCACATTTTGGGCGTACTTGGTGACTTGGTAAAACAAACGGATCAAGTAATGGATATTTGTTGATCCGAGAAGCCGAATTAGGTCAATTGAAAGACTTGTTGATCCGAGAAGTCAATTGGGTTCAAATACAATCCTTAATGATTTGTTAAGTCGAACGGAGTCAAATAGTTGGTGCTTGTTGATCCAAGAAGGCGAATTGGGTCACATTGTGGGTACTTGGTGACATGGTATAACAAATGGATCAAGTTATGGATATTTGTTGATCCGAGAAGCTGAATTGGATCAATTGAAAGACTTGTTGATCCGAGAAGTCAATTGGGTTCAAATACAAGCTTTAATGATTCGTGAAGTCGAACGGAGTCAAATAGTTGGTGCTTGTTGATCCGACAAGCCGAATTGGGTCACATTGTGTGTACTTGGTGACTTGGTAAAACAAACTGATCAAGTTATGGATACTTGTTGATCCGAGAAGCCGAATTGGGTCAATTGAAAGACTTGTTGATCCGAGAAGTCAATTGGGTTCAAATACAATCCTTAATGATTTTTTAAGTCGAACGGAGTCAAATAGTTGGTGCTTGTTGATCCAAGAAGGCGAATTGGGTCACATTATGCGTACATGGTGACATGGTAAAACAAATGGATCAAGTTATGGATACTTGTTGATCCGAGAAGCCGAATTGGGTCAATTGAAAGACTTGTTGATCCGAGAAGTCAATTGGGTTCAAATACAAGCTTTAATGATTCGTGAAGTCGAACGGAGTCAAATAGTTGGTGCTTGTTGATTCGACAAGCCGAATTGGGTCACATTGTGTGTACTTGGTGACTTGGTAAATAAACTGATCAAGTTATGGGTACTTGTTGATTCGAGAAGCCGAATTGGGTCAATTGAAAGACTTGTTGATCCGAGAAGTCAATTGGGTTCAAATACAAGCCTTAATGATTCGTGAAGTCGAACGAAGTCAAATAGTTGGTTCTTGTTGATCCGAGAAGGCGAATTGGGTCACATTGTGCGCACTTGGTGACTTGGTAAAACAAATGGATCAAGTTATGGATGCTTGGTGATCCGAGAAGCCGAATTGGGTCAATTGAAAGAATTGTTGATTCGAGAAGTCAAGTGGGTTCAAATACATGCCTTAATGATTCGTGAAGTCGAACGGAGTCAAATAGTTGGTGTTTGTTGATTGGGTCACATTTTGGGCGTACTCGGTGACTTGGTAAAACAAACGGATCAAGTTATGGATACTTGTTGATCCGAGAAGCCGAATTGGGTCAATTGAAAGACTTGTTGATCCGAGAAGTCAATTGGGTTCAAATACAATCCTTAATGATTCGTTAAGTTGAACGGAGTCAAATAGTTGGTTCTTGTTGATCCAAGAAGGCGAATTGGGTCACATTATGCGTACATGGTCACATGGTAAAACAAATGGATCAAGTTATGGATACTTGTTGATCCGAGAAGCCGAATTGGGTCATCTGAAAGACTTGTCGATTCGAGAAGTCAATAGGGTTCAAATACAAGCTTTAAAGATTCGTGAAGTCAAACGGAGTCAAATAGTTGGTCCTTGTTGATCCGACAAGCCGAATTGGCTCACATTGTGCTTACTTGTTGACTTGGTAAAACAAACGGATTAAGTTATGGATACTTGTTGATCCGAGAAGTCAATTGGATTCAAATACAAGCCTTAATGATTCGTGAAGTCGAACGGAGTCAAATAGTTGGTGCTTCTTGATCCGAGAAGGCGAATTGGGTCACATTGTGCGTCCTTGGTGACTTTATAAAACAAACGAATCAAGTTATGGATACTTGCTGATCCGAGAAGCCCAATTGAGTCAAATGGAAGACTTGTTGATCCGAGAAGTCAACTGTGGTCAAATACAAGCCTTAATGATTCGTGAAGTCGAATCGACTCAAATAGTTGGTGCTTGTTGATCCGAGAAGCCGAATTGGGTTAATTGAAAGAATTGTTGATCCGAGAAGTCAATTGGGTTCAAATACATGCCTTAATGATTCGTGAAGTCGAACGGAGTCAAATAGTTGGTGCTTGTTGATCCGAGAAGGCGAATTGGGTCACATTTTAGGCGTACTTGGTGACTTGGTAAAACAAACGGATCAAGTTATGGATACTTGTTGATCCGAGAAGCCGAATTAGGTCAATTGAAAGACTTGTTGATCCGAGAAGTCAATTGGGTTCAAATACAAGCTTTAATGATTCGTGAAGTCGAACGGAGTCAAATAGTTGGTGCTTGTTGATCCGAGAAGGCGAATTGGGTCACATTTTGGGCGTACTTGGTGACTTGGTAAAACAAACGGATCAAGTTATGGATACTTGTTGATCCGAGAAGCCGAATTGGGTCAATTGAAAGACTTGTTGATCCGAGAAGTCAATTGGGTTCAAATACAATCCTTAATGATTTTTTAAGTCGAACGGAGTCAAATAGTTGGTGCTTGTTGATCCAAGAAGGCGAATTGGGTCACATTATGCGTACATGGTGACATGGTAAAACAAATGGATCAAGTTATGGATACTTGTTGATCCGAGAAGCCGAATTGGGTCAATTGAAAGACTTGTCGATTCGAGAAGTCAATTGGGTTCAAATACAAGCTTTAAAGATTCGTGAAGTCAAACGGAGTCAAATAGTTGGTCCTTGTTGATCCGACAAGCCGAATTGGGTCACATTGTGCGTACTTGGTGACTTGGTAAAACAAACGGATCAAGTTATGGATAATTGTTGATCCGAGAAGTCAATTGGGTTCAAATACAAGCCTTAATGATTCGTGAAGTCGAACGGAGTCAAATAGTTGGTGCTTGTTGATCCGAGAAGGTGAATTGGGTCACATTGTGCGTCCTTGGTGACTTTATAAAATAAACGAATCAAGTTATGGATACTTGTTGATCCGAGAAGCCGAATTGGGTCAATTGAAAGACTTGTTGATCCGAGAAGTCAATTGGGTTCAAATACAATCCTTAATGATTTTTTAAGTCGAACGGAGTCAAATAGTTGGTGCTTGTTGATCCAAGAAGGCGAATTGGGTCACATTATGCGTACATGGTGACATGGTAAAACAAATGGATCAAGTTATGGATACTTGTTGATCCGAGAAGCCGAATTGGGTCAATTGAAAGACTTGTTGATCCGAGAAGTCAATTGGGTTCAAATACAAGCTTTAATGATTCGTGAAGTCGAACGGAGTCAAATAGTTGGTGCTTGTTGATTCGACAAGCCGAATTGGGTCACATTGTGTGTACTTGGTGACTTGGTAAATAAACTGATCAAGTTATGGGTACTTGTTGATCCGAGAAGCCGAATTGGGTCAATTGAAAGACTTGTTGATCCGAGAAGTCAATTGGGTTCAAATACAAGCCTTAATGATTCGTGAAGTCGAACGAAGTCAAATAGTTGGTTCTTGTTGATCCGAGAAGGCGAATTGGGTCACATTGTGCGCACTTGGTGACTTGGTAAAACAAATGGATCAAGTTATGGATGCTTGGTGATCCGAGAAGCCGAATTGGGTCAATTGAAAGAATTGTTGATCCGAGAAGTCAATTGGGTTCAAATACATGCCTTAATGATTCGTGAAGTCGAACGGAGTCAAATAGTTGGTGTTTGTTGATTGGGTCACATTTTGGGCGTACTCGGTGACTTGGTAAAACAAACGGATCAAGTTATGGATACTTGTTGATCCGAGAAGCCGAATTGGGTCAATTGAAAGACTTGTTGATCCGAGAAGTCAATTGGGTTCAAATACAATCCTTAATGATTCGTTAAGTTGAACGGAGTCAAATAGTTGGTTCTTGTTGATCCAAGAAGGCGAATTGGGTCACATTATGCGTACATGGTGACATGGTAAAACAAATGGATCATGTTATGGATACTTGTTGATCCGAGAAGCCGAATTGGGTCATCTGAAAGACTTGTCGATTCGAGAAGTCAATTGGGTTCAAATACAAGCTTTAAAGATTCGTGAAGTCAAATGGAGTCAAATAGTTGGTCCTTGTTGATCCGACAAGCCGAATTGGCTCACATTGTGCTTACTTGGTGACTTGGTAAAACAAACGGATCAAGTTATGGATACTTGTTGATCCGAGAAGTCAATTGGATTCAAATACAAGCCTTAATGATTCGTGAAGTCGAACGGAGTCAAATAGTTGGTGCTTGTTGATCCGAGAAGGCGAATTGGGTCACATTGTGCGTCCTTGGTGACTTTATAAAACAAACGAATCAAGTTATGGATACTTGCTGATCCGAGAAGCCCAATTGAGTCAAATGGAACACTTGTTGATCCGAGAAGTCAACTGTGGTCAAATACAAGCCTTAATGATTCGTGAAGTCGAATCGAGTCAAATAGTTGGTGCTTGTTGATCCGAGAAGCCGAATTGGGTTAATTGAAAGAATTGTTGATCCGAGAAGTCAATTGGGTTCAAATACATGCCTTAATGATTCGTGAAGTCGAACGGAGTCAAATAGTTGGTGCTTGTTGATCCGAGAAGGCGAATTGGGTCACATTTTAGGCGTACTTGGTGACTTGGTAAAACAAACGGATCAAGTTATGGATACTTGTTGATCCGAGAAGCCGAATTGGGTCAATTGAAAGACTTGTTGATCCGAGAAGTCAATTGGGTTCAAATACAAGCTTTAATGATTCGTGAAGTCGAACGGAGTCAAATAGTTGGTGCTTGTTGATCCGAGAAGGCGAATTGGGTCACATTTTGGGCGTACTTGGTGACTTGGTAAAACAAACGGATCAAGTTATGGATACTTGTTGATCCGAGAAGCCGAATTGGGTCAATTGAAAGACTTGTTGATTCGAGAAGTCAATTGGGTTCAAATACAATCCTTAATGATTTTTTAAGTCGAACGGAGTCAAATAGTTGGTGCTTGTTGATCCAAGAAGGCGAATTGGGTCACATTATGCGTACATGGTGACATGGTAAAACAAATGGATCAAGTTATGGATACTTGTTGATCCGAGAAGCCGAATTGGGTCAATTGAAAGACTTGTCGATTCGAGAAATCAATTGGGTTCAAATACAAGCTTTAAAGATTCGTGAAGTCGAACGGAGTCAAATAGTTGGTCCTTGTTGATCCGACAAGCCGAATTGGGTCACATTGTGCGTACTTGGTGACTTGGTAAAACAAACGGATCAAGTTATGGATAATTGTTGATCCGAGAAGTCAATTGGGTTCAAATACAAGCCTTAATGATTCGTGAAGTCGAACGGAGTCAAATAGTTGGTGCTTGTTGATCCGAGAAGGTGAATTGGGTCACATTGTGCGTCCTTGGTGACTTTATAAAACAAACGAATCAAGTTATGGATACTTGTTGATCCGAGAAGCCCAATTAAGTCAAATGGAAGACTTGTTGATCCGAGAAGTCAATTGTGGTCAAATACAAGCCTTAATGATTCGTGAAGTCGAATCGAGTCAAATAGTTGGTGCTTGTTGATCCGAGAAGCCGAATTGGGTTAATTGAAAGAATTGTTGATCCGAGAAGTCAATTGGGTTCAAATACATGCCTTAATGATTCGTGAAGTCGAATCGAGTCAAATAGTTGGTGCTTGTTGATCCGAGAAGCCGAATTGGGTTAATTGAAAGAATTGTTGATCGGAGAAGTCAATTGGGTTCAAATACATGCCTTAATGATTCGTGAAGTCGAACGGAGTCAAATAGTTGGTGCTTGTTGATACGAGAAGGTGAATTGGGTCACATTGTGCGTCCTTGGTGACTTTATAAAACAAACGAATCAAGTTATGGATACTTGTTGATCCGAGAAGCCGAATTGGGTCAATTGAAAGACTTGTTGATCCGAGAAGTTAATTGGGTTCAAATACAATCCTTAATGATTTTTTAAGTCGAACGGAGTCAAATAGTTGGTGCTTGTTGATCCAAGAAGGCGAATTGGGTCACATTATGCGTACATGGTGACATGGTAAAACAAATGGATCAAGTTATGGATACTTGTTGATCCGAGAAGCCGAATTGGGTCAATTGAAAGACTTGTTGATCCGAGAAGTCAATTGGGTTCAAATACAAGCTTTAATGATTCGTGAAGTCGAACGGAGTCAAATAGTTGGTGCTTGTTGATTCGACAAGCCGAATTGGGTCACATTGTGTGTACTTGGTGACTTGGTAAATAAACTGTTCAAGTTTGGGTACTTGTTGATCCGAGAAGCCGAATTGGGTCAATTGAAAGACTTGTTGATCCGAGAAGTCAATTGGGTTCAAATACAAGCCTTAATGATTCGTGAAGTCGAACGAAGTCAAATAGTTGGTTCTTGTTGATCCGAGAAGGCGAATTGGGTCACATTGTGCGCACTTGGTGATTTGGTAAAACAAATGGATCAAGTTATGGATGCTTGGTGATCCGAGAAGCCGAATTGGGTCAATTGAAAGAATTGTTGATCCGAGAAGTCAATTGGGTTCAAATACATGCCTTAATGATTCGTGAAGTCGAACGGAGTCAAATAGTTGGTGTTTGTTGATTGGGTCACATTTTGGGCGTACTCGGTGACTTGGTAAAACAAACGGATCAAGTTATGGATACTTGTTGATCCGAGAAGCCGAATTGGGTCAATTGAAAGACTTGTTGATCCGAGAAGTCAATTGGGTTCAAATACAATCCTTAATGATTCGTTAAGTTGAACGGAGTCAAATAGTTGGTTCTTGTTGATCCAAGAAGGCGAATTGGGTCACATTATGCGTACATGGTGACATGGTAAAACAAATGGATCAAGTTATGGATACTTGTTGATCCGAGAAGCCGAATTGGGTCATCTGAAAGACTTGTCGATTCGAGAAGTCAATTGGGTTCAAATAGAAGCTTTAAAGATTCGTGAAGTCAAACGGAGTCAAATAGTTGGTCCTTGTTGATCCGACAAGCCGAATTGGGTCACATTGTGCGTACTTGGTGACTTGGTAAAACAAACGGATCAAGTTATGGATAATTGTTGATCCGAGAAGTCAATTTGGTTCAAATACAAGCCTTAATGATTCATGAAGTCGAACGGAGTCAAATAGTTGGTGCTTGCTGATCCGAGAAGGTGAATTGGGTCACATTGTGCGTCCTTGGTGACTTTATAAAACAAACGAATCAAGTTATGGATACTTGTTGATCCGAGAAGCCCAATTAAGTCAAATGGAAGACTTGTTGATCCGAGAAGTCAATTGTGGTCAAATACAAGCCTTAATGATTCGTGAAGTCGAATCGAGTCAAATAGTTGGTGCTTGTTGATCCGAGAAGCCGAATTGGGTTAATTGAAAGAATTGTTGATCCGAGAAGTCAATTGGGTTCAAATACATGCCTTAATGATTCGTGAAGTCGAATCGAGTCAAATAGTTGGTGCTTGTTGATCCGAGAAGCCGAATTGGGTTAATTGAAAGAATTGTTGATCCGAGAAGTCAATTGGGTTCAAATACATGCCTTAATGATTCGTGAAGTCGAACGGAGTCAAATAGTTGGTGCTTGTTGATCCGAGAAGGCGAATTGGGTCACATTTTGGGCGTACTTGGTGACTTGGTAAAACAAACGGATCAAGTTATGGATACTTGTTGATCCGAGAAGCCGAATTGGGTCAATTGAAAGACTTGTTGATCCGAGAAGTCAATTGGGTTCAAATACAATCCTTAATGATTCGTTAAGTCGAACGGAGTCAAATAGTTGGTTCTTGTTGATCCAAGAAGGCGAATTGGGTCACATTATGCGTACATGGTGACATGGTAAAACAAATGGATCAAGTTATGGATACTTGTTGATCCGAGAAGCCGAATTGGGTCAATTGAAAGACTTGTCGATTCGAGAAGTCAATTGGGTTCAAATACAAGCTTTAAAGATTCGTGAAGTCAAACGGAGTCAAATAGTTGGTCCTTGTTGATCCGACAAGCCGAATTGGCTCACATTGTGCTTACTTGGTGACTTGGTAAAACAAACGGATCAAGTTATGGATACTTGTTGATCCGAGAAGTCAATTGGGTTCAAATACAAGCCTTAATGATTCGTGAAGTCGAACGGAGTCAAATAGTTGGTGCTTGTTGATCCGAGAAGGTGAATTGGGTCACATTGTGCGTCCTTGGTGACTTTATAAAACAAACGAATCAAGTTATGGATACTTGCTGATCCGAGAAGCCCAATTGAGTCAAATGGAAGACTTGTTGATCCGAGAAGTCAACTGTGGTCAAATACAAGCCTTAATGATTCGTGAAGTCGAATCGACTCAAATAGTTGGTGCTTGTTGATCCGAGAAGCCGAATTGGGTTAATTGAAAGAATTGTTGATCCGAGAAATCAATTGGGTTCAAATACATGCCTTAATGATTCGTGAAGTCGAACGGAGTCAAATAGTTGGTGCTTGTTGATCCGAGAAGGCGAATTGGGTCACATTTTAGGCGTACTTGGTGACTTGGTAAAACAAACGGATCAAGTTATGGATACTTGTTGATCCGAGAAGCCGAATTGGGTCAATTGAAAGACTTGTTGATCCGAGAAGTCAATTGGGTTCAAATACAAGCTTTAATGATTCGTGAAGTCGAACGGAGTCAAATAGTTGGTGCTTGTTAATCCGAGAAGGCGAATTGGGTCACATTTTGGGCGTACTTGGTGACTTGGTAAAACAAACGGATCAAGTTATGGATACTTGTTGATCCGAGAAGCCGAATTGGGTCAATTGAAAGACTTGTTGATCCGAGAAGTCAATTGGGTTCAAATACAAGCTTTAATGATTCGTGAAGTCGAACGGAGTCAAATAGTTGGTGCTTGTTGATTCGACAAGCCGAATTGGGTCACATTGTGTGTACTTGGTGACTTGGTAAATAAACTGATCAAGTTATGGGTACTTGTTGATCCGAGAAGCCGAATTGGGTCAATTGAAAGACTTGTTGATCCGAGAAGTCAATTGGGTTCAAATACAAGCCTTAATGATTCGTGAAGTCGAACGAAGTCAAATAGTTGGTTCTTGTTGATCCGAGAAGGCGAATTGGGTCACATTGTGCGCACTTGGTGACTTGGTAAAACAAATGGATCAAGTTATGGATGCTTGGTGATCCGAGAAGCCGAATTGGGTCAATTGAAAGAATTGTTGATCCGAGAAGTCAATTGGGTTCAAATACATGCCTTAATGATTCGTGAAGTCGAACGGAGTCAAATAGTTGGTGTTTGTTGATTGGGTCACATTTTGGGCGTACTCGGTGACTTGGTAAAACAAACGGATCAAGTTTTGTTGATCCGAGAAGCCGAATTGGGTCAATTGAAAGACTTGTTGATCCGAGAAGTCAATTGGGTTCAAATACAATCCTTAATGATTCGTTAAGTTGAACGGAGTCAAATAGTTGGTTCTTGTTGATCCAAGAAGGCGAATTGGGTCACATTATGCGTACATGGTGACATGGTAAAACAAATGGATCAAGTTATGGATACTTGTTGATCTGAGAAGCCGAATTGGGTCATCTGAAAGACTTGTCGATTCGAGAAGTCAATTGGGTTCAAATACAAGCTTTAAAGATTCGTGAAGTCAAACGGAGTCAAATAGTTGGTCCTTGTTGATCCGACAAGCCGAATTGGCTCACATTGTGCTTACTTGGTAACTTGGTAAAACAAACGGATCAAGTTATGGATACTTGTTGATCCGAGAAGTCAATTGGATTCAAATACAAGCCTTAATGATTCGTGAAGTCGAACGGCGAATTGGGTCACATTTTGTACGTACTTGGTGACTTGGTAAAACAAACGGATCAAGTTATGGATACTTGTTGATCCGAGAAGCCGAATTGGGTCAATTGAAAGACTTGTTGATTCGAGAAGTCAATTGGGTTCAAATACAATCCTTAATGATTTTTTAAGTCGAACGGAGTGAAATAGTTGGTGCTTGTTGATCCAAGAAGGCGAATTGGGTCACATTATGCGTACATGGTGACATGGTAAAACAAATGGATCAAGTTATGGATACTTGTTGATCCGAGAAGCCGAATTGGGTCAATTGAAAGACTTGTCGATTCGAGAAGTCAATTGGGTTCAAATACAAGCTTTAAAGATTCGTGAAGTCGAACGGAGTCAAATAGTTGGTCCTTGTTGATCCGACAAGCCGAATTGGGTCACATTGTGCGTACTTAGTGACTTGGTAAAACAAACGGATCAAGTTATGGATAATTGTTGATCCGAGAAGTCAATTGGGTTCAAATACAAGCCTTAATGATTCGTGAAGTCGAACGGAGTCAAATAGTTGGTGCTTGTTGATCCGAGAAGGTGAATTGGGTCACATTATGCGTCCTTGGTGACTTTATAAAACAAACGAATCAAGTTATGGATACTTGTTGATCCGAGAAGCCCAATTAAGTCAAATGGAAGACTTGTTGATCCGAGAAGTCAATTGTGGTCAAATACAAGCCTTAATGATTCGTGAAGTCGAATCGAGTCAAATAGTTGGTGCTTGTTGATCCGAGAAGCCGAATTGGGTTAATTGAAAGAATTGTTGATCCGAGAAGTCAATTGGGTTCAAAAAACATGCCTTAATGATTCGTGAAGTCGAATCGAGTCAAATAGTTGGTGCTTGTTGATCCGAGAAGCCGAATTGGGTTAATTGAAAGAATTGTTGATCCGAGAAGTCAATTGGGTTCAAATACATGCCTTAATGATTCGTGAAGTCGAACGGAGTCAAATAGTTGGTGCTTGTTGATCCGAGAAGGCGAATTGGGTCACATTTTGGGCATACTTGGTGACTTGGTAAAACAAAAGGATCAAGTTATGGATACTTGTTGATCCGAGAAGCCGAATTGGGTCAATTGAAAGACTTGTTGATCCGAGAAGTCAATTGGGTTCAAATACAATCCTTAATGATTCGTTAAGTCGAACGGAGTCAAATAGTTGGTTCTTGTTGATCCAAGAAGGCGAATTGGGTCACATTATGCGTACATGGTGACATGGTAAAACAAATGGATCAAGTTATGGATACTTGTTGATCCGAGAAGCCGAATTGGGTCAATTGAAAGACTTGTCGATTCGAGAAGTCAATTTGGTTCAAATACAAGCTTTAAAGATTCGTGAAGTCAAACGGAGTCAAATAGTTGGTCCTTGTTGATCCGACAAGCCGAATTAGCTCACATTGTGCTTACTTGGTGACTTGGTAAAACAAACGGATCAAGTTATGGATACTTGTTGATCCGAGAAGTCAATTGGGTTCAAATACAAGCCTTAATGATTCGTGAAGTCGAACGGAGTCAAATAGTTGGTGCTTGTTGATCCGAGAAGGCGAATTGGGTCACATTGTGCGTCCTTGGTGACTTTATAAAACAAACGAATCAAGTTATGGATACTTGCTGATCCGAGAAGCCCAATTGAGTCAAATGGAAGACTTGTTGATCCGAGAAGTCAACTGTGGTCAAATACAAGCCTTAATGATTCGTGAAGTCGAATCGACTCAAATAGTTGGTGCTTGTTGATCCGAGAAGCCGAATTGGGTTAATTGAAAGAATTGTTGATCCGAGAAGTCAATTGGGTTCAAATACATGCCTTAATGATTCGTGAAGTCGAACGGAGTCAAATAGTTGGTGCTTGTTGATCCGAGAAGGCGAATTGGGTCACATTTTGGGCGTACTTGGTGACTTGGTAAAACAAACGGATCAAGTTATGGATACTTGTTGATCCGAGAAGCCGAATTGGGTCAATTGAAAGACTTGTTGATCCGAGAAGTCAATTGGGTTCAAATACAATCCTTAATGATTTTTTAAGTCGAACGGAGTCAAATAGTTGGTGCTTGTTGATCCAAGAAGGCGAATTGGGTCACATTATGCGTACATGGTGACATGGTAAAACAAATGGATCAAGTTATGGATACTTGTTGATCCGAGAAGCCGAATTGGGTCAATTGAAAGACTTGTCGATTCGAGAAGTCAATTGGGTTCAAATACAAGCTTTAAAGATTCGTGAAAGTCGAAGGGAGTCAAATAGTTGGTCCTTGTTGATCCGACAAGCCGAATTGGGTCACATTGTGCGTACTTGGTGACTTGGTAAAACAAACGGATCAAGTTATGGATAATTGTTGATCCGAGAAGTCAATTGGGTTCAAATACAAGCCTTAATGATTCGTGAAGTCGAACGGAGTCAAATAGTTGGTGCTTGTTGATCCGAGAAGGTGAATTGGGTCACATTGTGCGTCCTTGGTGACTTTATAAAACAAACGAATCAAGTTATGGATACTTGTTGATCCGAGAAGCCGAATTGGGTCAATTGAAAGACTTGTTGATCGGAGAAGTCAATTGGGTTCAAATACAATCCTTAATGATTTTTTAAGTCGAACGGAGTCAAATAGTTGGTGCTTGTTGATCCAAGATGGCGAATTGGGTCACATTATGCGTACATGGTGACATGGTAAAACAAATGGATCAAGTTATGGATACTTGTTGATCCGAGAAGCCGAATTGGGTCAATTGAAAGACTTGTTGATCCGAGAAGTCAATTGGGTTCAAATACAAGCTTTAATGATTCGTGAAGTCGAACGGAGTCAAATAGTTGGTGCCTGTTGATTCGACAAGCCGAATTGGGTCACATTGTGTGTACTTGGTGACTTGGTAAATAAACTGATCAAGTTATGGGTACTTGTTGATCCGAGAAGCCGAATTGGGTCAATTGAAAGACTTGTTGATCCGAGAAGTCAATTGGGTTCAAATACAAGCCTTAATGATTCGTGAAGTCGAACGAAGTCAAATAGTTGGTTCTTGTTGATCCGAGAAGGCGAATTGGGTCACATTGTGCGCACTTGGTGACTTGGTAAAACAAATGGATCAAGTTATGGATGCTTGGTGATCCGAGAAGCCGAATTGGGTCAATTGAAAGAATTGTTGATCCGAGAAGTCAATTGGGTTCAAATACATGCCTTAATGATTCGTGAAGTCGAACGGAGTCAAATAGTTGGTGTTTGTTGATTGGGTCACATTTTGGGCGTACTCGGTGACTTGGTAAAACAAACGGATCAAGTTATGGATACTTGTTGATCCGAGAAGCCGAATTGGGTCAATTGAAAGACTTGTTGATCCGAGAAGTCAATTGGGTTCAAATACAAGCCTTAATGATTCGTGAAGTCGAACGAAGTCAAATAGTTGGTTCTTGTTGATCCGAGAAGGCGAATTGGGTCACATTGTGCGCACTTGGTGACTTGGTAAAACAAATGGATCAAGTTATGGATGCTTGGTGATCCGAGAAGCCGAATTGGGTCAATTGAAAGAATTGTTGATCCGAGAAGTCAATTGGGTTCAAATACATGCCTTAATGATTCGTGAAGTCGAACGGAGTCAAATAGTTGGTGCTTGTTGATCCGAGAAGGCGAATTGGGTCACATTTTGGGCGTACTTGGTGACTTGGTAAAACAAACGGATCAAGTTATGGATACTTGTTGATCCGAGAAGCCGAATTGGGTCAATTGAAAGACTTGTTGATCCGAGAAGTCAATTGGGTTCAAATACAATCCTTAATGATTCGTTAAGTCGAACGGAGTCAAATAGTTGGTTCTTGTTGATCCAAGAAGGCGAATTGGGTCACATTATGCGTACATGGTGACATGGTAAAACAAATGGATCAAGTTATGGATACTTGTTGATCCGAGAAGCCGAATTGGGTCAATTGAAAGACTTGTCGATTCGAGAAGTCAATTGGCTTCAAATACAAGCTTTAAAGATTCGTGAAGTCAAACGGAGTCAACTAGTTGGTCCTTGTTGATCCGACAAGCCGAATTGGCTCACATTGTGCTTACTTGGTGACTTGGTAAAACAAACGGATCAAGTTATGGATACTTGTTGATCCGAGAAGTCAATTGGGTTCAAATACAAGCCTTAATGATTCGTGAAGTCGAACGGAGTCAAATAGTTGGTGCTTGTTGATCCGAGAAGGCGAATTGGGTCACATTGTGCGTCCTTGGTGACTTTATAAAACAAACGAATCAAGTTATGGATACTTGCTGATCCGAGAAGCCCAATTGAGTCAAATGGAAGACTTGTTGATCCGAGAAGTCAACTGTGGTCAAATACAAGCGTTAATGATTCGTGAAGTCGAATCGACTCAAATAGTTGGTGCTTGTTGATCCGAGAAGCCGAATTGGGTTAATTGAAAGAATTGTTGATCCGAGAAGTCAATTGGGTTCAAATACATGCCTTAATGATTCGTGAAGTCGAACGGAGTCAAATAGTTGGTGCTTGTTGATCCGAGAAGGCGAATTGGGTCACATTGTGCGCACTTGGTGACTTGGTAAAACAAATGGATCAAGTTATGGATGCTTGGTGATCCGAGAAGCCGAATTGGGTCAATTGAAAGAATTGTTGATCCGAGAAGTCAATTGGGTTCAAATACATGCCTTAATGATTCGTGAAGTCGAACGGAGTCAAATAGTTGGTGCTTGTTGATCCGAGAAGGCGAATTGGGTCACATTTTGGGCGTACTTGGTGACTTGGTAAAACAAACGGATCAAGTTATGGATACTTGTTGATCCGAGAAGCCGAATTGGGTCAATTGAAAGACTTGTTGATCCGAGAAGTCAATTGGGTTCAAATACAATCCTTAATGATTCGTTAAGTCGAACGGAGTCAAATAGTTGGTTCTTGTTGATCCAAGAAGGCGAATTGGGTCACATTATGCGTACATGGTGACATGGTAAAACAAATGGATCAAGTTATGGATACTTGTTGATCCGAGAAGCCGAATTGGGTCAATTGAAAGACTTGTCGATTCGAGAAGTCAATTGGCTTCAAATACAAGCTTTAAAGATTCGTGAAGTCAAACGGAGTCAACTAGTTGGTCCTTGTTGATCCGACAAGCCGAATTGGCTCACATTGTGCTTACTTGGTGACTTGGTAAAACAAACGGATCAAGTTATGGATACTTGTTGATCCGAGAAGTCAATTGGGTTCAAATACAAGCCTTAATGATTCGTGAAGTCGAACGGAGTCAAATAGTTGGTGCTTGTTGATCCGAGAAGGCGAATTGGGTCACATTGTGCGTCCTTGGTGACTTTATAAAACAAACGAATCAAGTTATGGATACTTGCTGATCCGAGAAGCCCAATTGAGTCAAATGGAAGACTTGTTGATCCGAGAAGTCAACTGTGGTCAAATACAAGCGTTAATGATTCGTGAAGTCGAATCGACTCAAATAGTTGGTGCTTGTTGATCCGAGAAGCCGAATTGGGTTAATTGAAAGAATTGTTGATCCGAGAAGTCAATTGGGTTCAAATACATGCCTTAATGATTCGTGAAGTCGAACGGAGTCAAATAGTTGGTGCTTGTTGATCCGAGAAGGCGAATTGGGTCACATTTTAGGCGTACTTGGTGACTTGGTAAAACAAACGGATCAAGTTATGGATACTTGTTGATCCGAGAAGCCGAATTGGGTCAATTGAAAGACTTGTTGATCCGAGAAGTCAATTGGGTTCAAATACAAGCTTTAATGATTCGTGAAGTCGAACGGAGTCAAATAGTTGGTGCTTGTTGATCCGAGAAGGCGAATTGGGTCACATTTTGGGCGTACTTGGTGACTTGGTAAAACAAACGGATCAAGTTATGGATACTTGTTGATCCGAGAAGCCGAATTGGGTCAATTGAAAGACTTGTTGATCCGAGAAGTCAATTGGGTTCAAATACAATCCTTAATGATTTTTTAAGTCGAACGGAGTCAAATAGT
Organism: Ajuga chamaepitys; assembly: GCA_958295605.1. Lineage (NCBI taxonomy): Eukaryota > Viridiplantae > Streptophyta > Magnoliopsida > Lamiales > Lamiaceae > Ajuga > Ajuga chamaepitys. The sequence goes on from OY282505.1 coordinate 32,926,735, forward strand.
TGGTGCTTGTTGATCCAAGAAGGCGAATTGGGTCACATTATGCGTACATGGTGACATGGTAAAACAAATGGATCAAGTTATGGATACTTGTTGATCCGAGAAGCCGAATTGGGTCAATTGAAAGACTTGTCGATTCGAGAAGTCAATTGGGTTCAAATACAAGCTTTAAAGATTCGTGAAGTCGAACGGAGTCAAATAGTTGGTCCTTGTTGATCCGACAAGCCGAATTGGGTCACATTGTGCGTACTTGGTGACTTGGTAAAACAAACGGATCAAGTTATGGATAATTGTTGATCCGAGAAGTCAATTGGGTTCAAATACAAGCCTTAATGATTCGTGAAGTCGAACGGAGTCAAATAGTTGGTGCTTGTTGATCCGAGAAGGTGAATTGGGTCACATTGTGCGTCCTTGGTGACTTTATAAAACAAACGAATCAAGTTATGGATACTTGTTGATCCGAGAAGCCGAATTGGGTCAATTGAAAGATTTGTTGATCCGAGAAGTCAATTGGGTTCAAATACAATCCTTAATGATTTTTTAAGTCGAACGGAGTCAAATAGTTGGTGCTTGTTGATCCAAGAAGGCGAATTGGGTCACATTATGCGTACATGGTGACATGGTAAAACAAATGGATCAAGTTATGGATACTTGTTGATCCGAGAAGCCGAATTGGGTCAATTGAAAGACTTGTTGATCCGAGAAGTCAATTGGGTTCAAATACAAGCTTTAATGATTCGTGAAGTCGAACGGAGTCAAATAGTTGGTGCTTGTTGATTCGACAAGCCGAATTGGGTCACATTGTGTGTACTTGGTGACTTGGTAAATAAACTGATCAAGTTATGGGTACTTGTTGATCCGAGAAGCCGAATTGGGTCAATTGAAAGACTTGTTGATCCGAGAAGTCAATTGGGTTCAAATACAAGCCTTAATGATTCGTGAAGTCGAACGAAGTCAAATAGTTGGTTCTTGTTGATCCGAGAAGGCGAATTGGGTCACATTGTGCGCACTTGGTGACTTGGTAAAACAAATGGATCAAGTTATGGATGCTTGGTGATCCGAGAAGCCGAATTGGGTCAATTGAAAGAATTGTTGATCCGAGAAGTCAATTGGGTTCAAATACATGCCTTAATGATTCGTGAAGTCGAACGGAGTCAAATAGTTGGTGTTTGTTGATTGGGTCACATTTTGGGCGTACTCGGTGACTTGGTAAAACAAACGGATCAAGTTATGGATACTTGTTGATCCGAGAAGCCGAATTGGGTCAATTGAAAGACTTGTTGATCCGAGAAGTCAATTGGGTTCAAATACAATCCTTAATGATTTTTTAAGTCGAACGGAGTCAAATAGTTGGTGCTTGTTGATCCAAGAAGGCGAATTGGGTCACATTATGCGTACATGGTGACATGGTAAAACAAATGGATCAAGTTATGGATACTTGTTGATCCGAGAAGCCGAATTGGGTCAATTGAAAGACTTGTCGATTCGAGAAGTCAATTGGGTTCAAATACAAGATTTAAAGATTCGTGAAGTCGAACGGAGTCAAATAGTTGGTCCTTGTTGATCCGACAAGCCGAATTGGGTCACATTGTGCGTACTTGGTGACTTGGTAAAACAAACGGATCAAGTTATGGATAATTGTTGATCCGAGAAGTCAATTGGGTTCAAATACAAGCCTTAATGATTCGTGAAGTCGAACGGAGTCAAATAGTTGGTGCTTGTTGATCCGAGAAGGTGAATTGGGTCACATTGTGCGTCCTTGGTGACTTTATAAAACAAACGAATCAAGTTATGGATACTTGTTGATCCGAGAAGCCGAATTGGGTCAATTGAAAGATTTGTTGATCCGAGAAGTCAATTGGGTTCAAATACAATCCTTAATGATTTTTTAAGTCGAACGGAGTCAAATAGTTGGTGCTTGTTGATCCAAGAAGGCGAATTGGGTCACATTATGCGTACATGGTGACATGGTAAAACAAATGGATCAAGTTATGGATACTTGTTGATCCGAGAAGCCGAATTGGGTCAATTGAAAGACTTGTTGATCCGAGAAGTCAATTGGGTTCAAATACAAGCTTTAATGATTCGTGAAGTCGAACGGAGTCAAATAGTTGGTGCCTGTTGATTCGACAAGCCGAATTGGGTCACATTGTGTGTACTTGGTGACTTGGTAAATAAACTGATCAAGTTATGGGTACTTGTTGATCCGAGAAGCCGAATTGGGTCAATTGAAAGACTTGTTGATCCGAGAAGTCAATTGGGTTCAAATACAAGCCTTAATGATTCGTGAAGTCGAACGAAGTCAAATAGTTGGTTCTTGTTGATCCGAGAAGGCAAATTGGGTCACATTGTGCGCACTTGGTGACTTGGTAAAACAAATGGATCAAGTTATGGATGCTTGGTGATCCGAGAAGCCGAATTGGGTCAATTGAAAGAATTGTTGATCCGAGAAGTCAATTGGGTTCAAATACATGCCTTTATGATTCGTGAAGTCGAACGGAGTCAAATAGTTGGTGTTTGTTGATTGGGTCACATTTTGGGCGTACTCGGTGACTTGGTAAAACAAACGGATCAAGTTATGGATACTTGTTGATCCGAGAAGCCGAATTGGGTCAATTGAAAGACTTGTTGATCCGAGAAGTCAATTGGGTTCAAATACAAGCCTTAATGATTCGTGAAGTCGAACGAAGTCAAATAGTTGGTTCGTGTTGATCCGAGAAGGCGAATTGGGTCACATTGTGCGCACTTGGTGACTTGGTAAAACAAATGGATCAAGTTATGGATGCTTGGTGATCCGAGAAGCCGAATTGGGTCAATTGAAAGAATTGTTGATCCGAGAAGTCAATTGGGTTCAAATACATGCCTTAATGATTCGTGAAGTCGAACGGAGTCAAATAGTTGGTGCTTGTTGATCCGAGAAGGCGAATTGGGTCACATTTTGGGCGTACTTGGTGACTTGGTAAAACAAACGGATCAAGTTATGGATACTTGTTGATCCGAGAAGCCGAATTGGGTCAATTGAAAGACTTGTTGATCCGAGAAGTCAATTGGGTTCAAATACAATCCTTAATGATTCGTTAAGTCGAACGGAGTCAAATAGTTGGTTCTTGTTGATCCAAGAAGGCGAATTGGGTCACATTATGCGTACATGGTGACATGGTAAAACAAATGGATCAAGTTATGGATACTTGTTGATCCGAGAAGCCGAATTGGGTCAATTGAAAGACTTGTCGATTCGAGAAGTCAATTGGCTTCAAATACAAGCTTTAAAGATTCGTGAAGTCAAACGGAGTCAACTAGTTGGTCCTTGTTGATCCGACAAGCCGAATTGGCTCACATTGTGCTTACTTGGTGACTTGGTAAAACAAACGGATCAAGTTATGGATACTTGTTGATCCGAGAAGTCAATTGGGTTCAAATACAAGCCTTAATGATTCGTGAAGTCGAACGGAGTCAAATAGTTGGTGCTTGTTGATCCGAGAAGGCGAATTGGGTCACATTGTGCGTCCTTGGTGACTTTATAAAACAAACGAATCAAGTTATGGATACTTGCTGATCCGAGAAGCCCAATTGAGTCAAATGGAAGACTTGTTGATCCGAGAAGTCAACTGTGGTCAAATACAAGCGTTAATGATTCGTGAAGTCGAATCGACTCAAATAGTTGGTGCTTGTTGATCCGAGAAGCCGAATTGGGTTAATTGAAAGAATTGTTGATCCGAGAAGTCAATTGGGTTCAAATACATGCCTTAATGATTCGTGAAGTCGAACGGAGTCAAATAGTTGGTGCTTGTTGATCCGAGAAGGCGAATTGGGTCACATTTTAGGCGTACTTGGTGACTTGGTAAAACAAACGGATCAAGTTATGGATACTTGTTGATCCGAGAAGCCGAATTGGGTCAATTGAAAGACTTGTTGATCCGAGAAGTCAATTGGGTTCAAATACAAGCTTTAATGATTCGTGAAGTCGAACGGAGTCAAATAGTTGGTGCTTGTTGATCCGAGAAGGCGAATTGGGTCACATTTTGGGCGTACTTGGTGACTTGGTAAAACAAACGGATCAAGTTATGGATACTTGTTGATCCGAGAAGCCGAATTGGGTCAATTGAAAGACTTGTTGATCCGAGAAGTCAATTGGGTTCAAATACAATCCTTAATGATTTTTTAAGTCGAACGGAGTCAAATAGTTGGTGCTTGTTGATCCAAGAAGGCGAATTGGGTCACATTATGCGTACATGGTGACATGGTAAAACAAATGGATCAAGTTATGGATACTTGTTGATCCGAGAAGCCGAATTGGGTCAATTGAAAGACTTGTCGATTCGAGAAGTCAATTGGGTTCAAATACAAGCTTTAAAGATTCGTGAAGTCGAACGGAGTCAAATAGTTGGTCCTTGTTGATCCGACAAGCCGAATTGGGTCACATTGTGCGTACTTGGTGACTTGGTAAAACAAACGGATCAAGTTATGGATAATTGTTGATCCGAGAAGTCAATTGGGTTCAAATACAAGCCTTAATGATTCGTGAAGTCGAACGGAGTCAAATAGTTGGTGCTTGTTGATCCGAGAAGGTGAATTGGGTCACATTGTGCGTCCTTGGTGACTTTATAAAACAAACGAATCAAGTTATGGATACTTGTTGATCCGAGAAGCCGAATTGGGTCAATTGAAAGATTTGTTGATCCGAGAAGTCAATTGGGTTCAAATACAATCCTTAATGATTTTTTAAGTCGAACGGAGTCAAATAGTTGGTGCTTGTTGATCCAAGAAGGCGAATTGGGTCACATTATGCGTACATGGTGACATGGTAAAACAAATGGATCAAGTTATGGATACTTGTTGATCCGAGAAGCCGAATTGGGTCAATTGAAAGACTTGTTGATCCGAGAAGTCAATTGGGTTCAAATACAAGCTTTAATGATTCGTGAAGTCGAACGGAGTCAAATAGTTGGTGCTTGTTGATTCGACAAGCCGAATTGGGTCACATTGTGTGTACTTGGTGACTTGGTAAATAAACTGATCAAGTTATGGGTACTTGTTGATCCGAGAAGCCGAATTGGGTCAATTGAAAGACTTGTTGATCCGAGAAGTCAATTGGGTTCAAATACAAGCCTTAATGATTCGTGAAGTCGAACGAAGTCAAATAGTTGGTTCTTGTTGATCCGAGAAGGCGAATTGGGTCACATTGTGCGCACTTGGTGACTTGGTAAAACAAATGGATCAAGTTATGGATGCTTGGTGATCCGAGAAGCCGAATTGGGTCAATTGAAAGAATTGTTGATCCGAGAAGTCAATTGGGTTCAAATACATGCCTTAATGATTCGTGAAGTCGAACGGAGTCAAATAGTTGGTGTTTGTTGATTGGGTCACATTTTGGGCGTACTCGGTGACTTGGTAAAACAAACGGATCAGGTTATGGATACTTGTTGATCCGAGAAGCCGAATTGGGTCAATTGAAAGACTTGTTGATCCGAGAAGTCAATTGGGTTCAAATACAATCCTTAATGATTTTTTAAGTCGAACGGAGTCAAATAGTTGGTGCTTGTTGATCCAAGAAGGCGAATTGGGTCACATTATGCGTACATGGTGACATGGTAAAACAAATGGATCAAGTTATGGATACTTGTTGATCCGAGAAGCCGAATTGGGTCAATTGAAAGACTTGTCGATTCGAGAAGTCAATTGGGTTCAAATACAAGATTTAAAGATTCGTGAAGTCGAACGGAGTCAAATAGTTGGTCCTTGTTGATCCGACAAGCCGAATTGGGTCACATTGTGCGTACTTGGTGACTTGGTAAAACAAACGGATCAAGTTATGGATAATTGTTGATCCGAGAAGTCAATTGGGTTCAAATACAAGCCTTAATGATTCGTGAAGTCGAACGGAGTCAAATAGTTGGTGCTTGTTGATCCGAGAAGGTGAATTGGGTCACATTGTGCGTCCTTGGTGACTTTATAAAACAAACGAATCAAGTTATGGATACTTGTTGATCCGAGAAGCCGAATTGGGTCAATTGAAAGATTTGTTGATCCGAGAAGTCAATTGGGTTCAAATACAATCCTTAATGATTTTTTAAGTCGAACGGAGTCAAATAGTTGGTGCTTGTTGATCCAAGAAGGCGAATTGGGTCACATTATGCGTACATGGTGACATGGTAAAACAAATGGATCAAGTTATGGATACTTGTTGATCCGAGAAGCCGAATTGGGTCAATTGAAAGACTTGTTGATCCGAGAAGTCAATTGGGTTCAAATACAAGCTTTAATGATTCGTGAAGTCGAACGGAGTCAAATAGTTGGTGCCTGTTGATTCGACAAGCCGAATTGGGTCACATTGTGTGTACTTGGTGACTTGGTAAATAAACTGATCAAGTTATGGGTACTTGTTGATCCGAGAAGCCGAATTGGGTCAATTGAAAGACTTGTTGATCCGAGAAGTCAATTGGGTTCAAATACAAGCCTTAATGATTCGTGAAGTCGAACGAAGTCAAATAGTTGGTTCTTGTTGATCCGAGAAGGCGAATTGGGTCACATTGTGCGCACTTGGTGACTTGGTAAAACAAATGGATCAAGTTATGGATGCTTGGTGATCCGAGAAGCCGAATTGGGTCAATTGAAAGAATTGTTGATCCGAGAAGTCAATTGGGTTCAAATACATGCCTTAATGATTCGTGAAGTCGAACGGAGTCAAATAGTTGGTGTTTGTTGATTGGGTCACATTTTGGGCGTACTCGGTGACTTGGTAAAACAAACGGATCAAGTTATGGATACTTGTTGATCCGAGAAGCCGAATTGGGTCAATTGAAAGACTTGTTGATCCGAGAAGTCAATTGGGTTCAAATACAAGCCTTAATGATTCGTGAAGTCGAACGAAGTCAAATAGTTGGTTCTTGTTGATCCGAGAAGGCGAATTGGGTCACATTGTGCGCACTTGGTGACTTGGTAAAACAAATGGATCAAGTTATGGATGCTTGGTGATCCGAGAAGCCGAATTGGGTCAATTGAAAGAATTGTTGATCCGAGAAGTCAATTGGGTTCAAATACATGCCTTAATGATTCGTGAAGTCGAACGGAGTCAAATAGTTGGTGCTTGTTGATCCGAGAAGGCGAATTGGGTCACATTTTGGGCGTACTTGGTGACTTGGTAAAACAAACGGATCAAGTTATGGATACTTGTTGATCCGAGAAGCCGAATTGGGTCAATTGAAAGACTTGTTGATCCGAGAAGTCAATTGGGTTCAAATACAATCCTTAATGATTCGTTAAGTCGAACGGAGTCAAATAGTTGGTTCTTGTTGATCCAAGAAGGCGAATTGGGTCACATTATGCGTACATGGTGACATGGTAAAACAAATGGATCAAGTTATGGATACTTGTTGATCCGAGAAGCCGAATTGGGTCAATTGAAAGACTTGTCGATTCGAGAAGTCAATTGGCTTCAAATACAAGCTTTAAAGATTCGTGAAGTCAAACGGAGTCAACTAGTTGGTCCTTGTTGATCCGACAAGCCGAATTGGCTCACATTGTGCTTACTTGGTGACTTGGTAAAACAAACGGATCAAGTTATGGATACTTGTTGATCCGAGAAGTCAATTGGGTTCAAATACAAGCCTTAATGATTCGTGAAGTCGAACGGAGTCAAATAGTTGGTGCTTGTTGATCCGAGAAGGCGAATTGGGTCACATTGTGCGTCCTTGGTGACTTTATAAAACAAACGAATCAAGTTATGGATACTTGCTGATCCGAGAAGCCCAATTGAGTCAAATGGAAGACTTGTTGATCCGAGAAGTCAACTGTGGTCAAATACAAGCGTTAATGATTCGTGAAGTCGAATCGACTCAAATAGTTGGTGCTTGTTGATCCGAGAAGCCGAATTGGGTTAATTGAAAGAATTGTTGATCCGAGAAGTCAATTGGGTTCAAATACATGCCTTAATGATTCGTGAAGTCGAACGGAGTCAAATAGTTGGTGCTTGTTGATCCGAGAAGGCGAATTGGGTCACATTTTAGGCGTACTTGGTGACTTGGTAAAACAAACGGATCAAGTTATGGATACTTGTTGATCCGAGAAGCCGAATTGGGTCAATTGAAAGACTTGTTGATCCGAGAAGTCAATTGGGTTCAAATACAAGCTTTAATGATTCGTGAAGTCGAACGGAGTCAAATAGTTGGTGCTTGTTGATCCGAGAAGGCGAATTGGGTCACATTTTGGGCGTACTTGGTGACTTGGTAAAACAAACGGATCAAGTTATGGATACTTGTTGATCCGAGAAGCCGAATTGGGTCAATTGAAAGACTTGTTGATCCGAGAAGTCAATTGGGTTCAAATACAATCCTTAATGATTTTTTAAGTCGAACGGAGTCAAATAGTTGGTGCTTGTTGATCCAAGAAGGCGAATTGGGTCACATTATGCGTACATGGTGACATGGTAAAACAAATGGATCAAGTTATGGATACTTGTTGATCCGAGAAGCCGAATTGGGTCAATTGAAAGACTTGTCGATTCGAGAAGTCAATTGGGTTCAAATACAAGCTTTAAAGATTCGTGAAGTCGAACGGAGTCAAATAGTTGGTCCTTGTTGATCCGACAAGCCGAATTGGGTCACATTGTGCGTACTTGGTGACTTGGTAAAACAAACGGATCAAGTTATGGATAATTGTTGATCCGAGAAGTCAATTGGGTTCAAATACAAGCCTTAATGATTCGTGAAGTCGAACGGAGTCAAATAGTTGGTGCTTGTTGATCCGAGAAGGTGAATTGGGTCACATTGTGCGTCCTTGGTGACTTTATAAAATAAACGAATCAAGTTATGGATACTTGTTGATCCGAGAAGCCGAATTGGGTCAATTGAAAGATTTGTTGATCCGAGAAGTCAATTGGGTTCAAATACAATCCTTAATGATTTTTTAAGTCGAACGGAGTCAAATAGTTGGTGCTTGTTGATCCAAGAAGGCGAATTGGGTCACATTATGCGTACATGGTGACATGGTAAAACAAATGGATCAAGTTATGGATACTTGTTGATCCGAGAAGCCGAATTGGGTCAATTGAAAGACTTGTTGATCCGAGAAGTCAATTGGGTTCAAATACAAGCTTTAATGATTCGTGAAGTCGAACGGAGTCAAATAGTTGGTGCTTGTTGATTCGACAAGCCGAATTGGGTCACATTGTGTGTACTTGGTGACTTGGTAAATAAACTGATCAAGTTATGGGTACTTGTTGATCCGAGAAGCCGAATTGGGTCAATTGAAAGACTTGTTGATCCGAGAAGTCAATTGGGTTCAAATACAAGCCTTAATGATTCGTGAAGTCGAACGAAGTCAAATAGTTGGTTCTTGTTGATCCGAGAAGGCGAATTGGGTCACATTGTGCGCACTTGGTGACTTGGTAAAACAAATGGATCAAGTTATGGATGCTTGGTGATCCGAGAAGCCGAATTGGGTCAATTGAAAGAATTGTTGATCCGAGAAGTCAATTGGGTTCAAATACATGCCTTAATGATTCGTGAAGTCGAACGGAGTCAAATAGTTGGTGTTTGTTGATTGGGTCACATTTTGGGCGTACTCGGTGACTTGGTAAAACAAACGGATCAAGTTATGGATACTTGTTGATCCGAGAAGCCGAATTGGGTCAATTGAAAGACTTGTTGATCCGAGAAGTCAATTGGGTTCAAATACAATCCTTAATGATTTTTTAAGTCGAACGGAGTCAAATAGTTGGTGCTTGTTGATCCAAGAAGGCGAATTGGGTCACATTATGCGTACATGGTGACATGGTAAAACAAATGGATCAAGTTATGGATACTTGTTGATCCGAGAAGCCGAATTGGGTCAATTGAAAGACTTGTCGATTCGAGAAGTCAATTGGGTTCAAATACAAGATTTAAAGATTCGTGAAGTCGAACGGAGTCAAATAGTTGGTCCTTGTTGATCCGACAAGCCGAATTGGGTCACATTGTGCGTACTTGGTGACTTGGTAAAACAAACGGATCAAGTTATGGATAATTGTTGATCCGAGAAGTCAATTGGGTTCAAATACAAGCCTTAATGATTCGTGAAGTCGAACGGAGTCAAATAGTTGGTGCTTGTTGATCCGAGAAGGTGAATTGGGTCACATTGTGCGTCCTTGGTGACTTTATAAAACAAACGAATCAAGTTATGGATACTTGTTGATCCGAGAAGCCGAATTGGGTCAATTGAAAGATTTGTTGATCCGAGAAGTCAATTGGGTTCAAATACAATCCTTAATGATTTTTTAAGTCGAACGGAGTCAAATAGTTGGTGCTTGTTGATCCAAGAAGGCGAATTGGGTCACATTATGCGTACATGGTGACATGGTAAAACAAATGGATCAAGTTATGGATACTTGTTGATCCGAGAAGCCGAATTGGGTCAATTGAAAGACTTGTTGATCCGAGAAGTCAATTGGGTTCAAATACAAGCTTTAATGATTCGTGAAGTCGAACGGAGTCAAATAGTTGGTGCTTGTTGATTCGACAAGCCGAATTGGGTCACATTGTGTGTACTTGGTGACTTGGTAAATAAACTGATCAAGTTATGGGTACTTGTTGATCCGAGAAGCCGAATTGGGTCAATTGAAAGACTTGTTGATCCGAGAAGTCAATTGGGTTCAAATACAAGCCTTAATGATTCGTGAAGTCGAACGAAGTCAAATAGTTGGTTCTTGTTGATCCGAGAAGCCGAATTGGGTCACATTGTGCGCACTTGGTGACTTGGTAAAACAAATGGATCAAGTTATGGATGCTTGGTGATCCGAGAAGCCGAATTGGGTCAATTGAAAGAATTGTTGATCCGAGAAGTCAATTGGGTTCAAATACATGCCTTAATGATTCGTGAAGTCGAACGGAGTCAAATAGTTGGTGTTTGTTGATTGGGTCACATTTTGGGCGTACTCGGTGACTTGGTAAAACAAACGGATCAAGTTATGGATACTTGTTGATCCGAGAAGCCGAATTGGGTCAATTGAAAGACTTGTTGATCCGAGAAGTCAATTGGGTTCAAATACAATCCTTAATGATTCGTTAAGTTGAACGGAGTCAAATAGTTGGTTCTTGTTGATCCAAGAAGGCGAATTGGGTCACATTATGCGTACATGGTGACATGGTAAAACAAATGGATCAAGTTATGGATACTTGTTGATCCGAGAAGCCGAATTGGGTCATCTGAAAGACTTGTCGATTCGAGAAGTCAATTGGGTTCAAATACAAGCTTTAAAGATTCGTGAAGTCAAACGGAGTCAAATAGTTGGTCCTTGTTGATCCGACAAGCCGAATTGGCTCACATTGTGCTTACTTGGTGACTTGGTAAAACAAACGGATCAAGTTATGGATACTTGTTAATCCGAGAAGTCAATTGGATTCAAATACAAGCCTTAATGATTCGTGAAGTCGAACGGAGTCAAATAGTTGGTGCTTGTTGATCCGAGAAGGCGAATTGGGTCACATTGTGCGTCCTTGGTGACTTTATAAAACAAACGAATCAAGTTATGGATACTTGCTGATCCGAGAAGCCCAATTGAGTCAAATGGAAGACTTGTTGATCCGAGAAGTCAACTGTGGTCAAATACAAGCCTTAATGATTCGTGAAGTCGAATCGAGTCAAATAGTTGGTGCTTGTTGATCCGAGAAGCCGAATTGGGTTAATTGAAAGAATTGTTGATCCGATAAGTCAATTGGGTTCAAATACATGCCTTAATGATTCGTGAAGTCGAACGGAGTCAAATAGTTGGTGCTTGTTGATCCGAGAAGGCGAATTGGGTCACATTTTAGGCGTACTTGGTGACTTGGTAAAACAAACGGATCAAGTTATGGATACTTGTTGATCCGAGAAGCCGAATTGGGTCAATTGAAAGACTTGTTGATCCGAGAAGTCAATTGGGTTCAAATACAAGCTTTAATGATTCGTGAAGTCGAACGGAGTCAAATAGTTGGTGCTTGTTGATCCGAGAAGGCGAATTGGGTCACATTTTGGGCGTACTTGGTGACTTGGTAAAACAAACGGATCAAGTTATGGATACTTGTTGATCCGAGAAGCCGAATTGGGTCAATTGAAAGACTTGTTGATTCGAGAAGTCAATTGGGTTCAAATACAATCCTTAATGATTTTTTAAGTCGAACGGAGTCAAATAGTTGGTGCTTGTTGATCCAAGAAGGCGAATTGGGTCACATTATGCGTACATGGTGACATGGTAAAACAAATGGATCAAGTTATGGATATTTGTTGATCCGAGAAGCCGAATTGGGTCAATTGAAAGACTTGTCGATTCGAGAAGTCAATTGGGTTCAAATACAAGCTTTAAAGATTCGTGAAGTCGAACGGAGTCAAATAGTTGGTCCTTGTTGATCCGACAAGCCGAATTGGGTCACATTTTGCGTACTTGGTGACTTGGTAAAACAAACGGATCAAGTTATGGATAATTGTTGATCCGAGAAGTCAATTGGGTTCAAATACAAGCCTTAATGATTCGTGAAGTCGAACGGAGTCAAATAGTTGGTGCTTGTTGATCCGAGAAGGTGAATTGGGTCACATTGTGCGTCCTTGGTGACTTTATAAAACAAACGAATCAAGTTATGGATACTTGTTGATCCGAGAAGCCCAATTAAGTCAAATGGAAGACTTGTTGATCCGAGAAGTCAATTGTGGTCAAATACAAGCCTTAATGATTCGTGAAGTCGAATCGAGTCAAATAGTTGGTGCTTGTTGATCCGAGAAGCCGAATTGGGTTAATTGAAAGAATTGTTGATCCGAGAAGTCAATTGGGTTCAAATACATGCCTTAATGATTCGTGAAGTCGAATCGAGTCTAATAGTTGGTGCTTGTTGATCCGAGAAGCCGAATTGGGTTAATTGAAAGAATTGTTGATCCGAGAAGTCAATTGGGTTCAAATACATGCCTTAATGATTCGTGAAGTCGAACGGAGTCAAATAGTTGGTGCTTGTTGATCCGAGAAGGCGAATTGGGTCACATTTTGGGCGTACTTGGTGACTTGGTAAAACAAACGGATCAAGTTATGGATACTTGTTGATCCGAGAAGCCGAATTGGGTCAATTGAAAGACTTGTTGATCCGAGAAGTCAATTGGGTTCAAATACAATCCTTAATGATTCGTTAAGTCGAACGGAGTCAAATAGTTGGTGCTTGTTGATCCAAGAAGGCGAATTGGGTCACATTGTGGGTACTTGGTGACATGGTATAACAAACGGATCAAGTTATGGATACTTGTTGATCCGAGAAGCCGAATTGGGTCAATTGAAAGACTTGTTGATCCGAGAAGTCAATTGGGTTCAAATACAATCCTTAATGATTCGTTAAGTCGAACGGAGTCAAATAGTTGGTGCTTGTTGATCCAAGAAGCTGAATTATTTCACATTTCTAGCTTACTTGGTGACTTGGTAAAACAAACGGATCAAGTTATGGATACTTGTTGATCCGAGAAGCCGAATTAGGTCAATTGAAAGACTTGTTGATCCGAGAAGTCAATTGGGTTCAAATACAATCCTTAATAATTCGTTAAGTCGAACGGAGTCAAATAGTTGGTGCTTGTCGATCCAAGAAGGCGAATTGAGTCACATTATGCGTACATGGTGACATGGTAAAACAAATGGATCAAGTTATGGATACTTGTTGATCCGAGAAGCCGAATTGGGTCAATTGAAAGACTTGTCGATTCGAGAAGTCAATTGGGTTCAAATACAAGCTTTAAAGATTCGTGAAGTCGAACATAGTCAAATAGTTGGTCCTTGTTGATCCGACAAGCCGAATTGGGTCACATTGTGCGTACTTGGTGACTTGGCAAAACAAACGGATCAAGTTATGGATACTTGTTGATCCGAGAAGTCAATTGGGTTCAAATACAAGCCTTAATGATTCGTGAAGACGAACGGAGTCAAATAGTTGGTGCTTGTTGATCCGAGAAGGCGAATTGGGTCACATTGTGCGTCCTTGGTGACTTTATAAAACAAACGAATCATGTCATGGATACTTGTTGATCCGAGAAGCCCAATTGAGTCAAATGGAAGACTTATTGATCCGAGAAGTCAACTGTGGTCAAATACAAGCCTTAATGATTCGTGAAGTCGAATCGAGTCAAATAGTTGGTGCTTGTTGATCGGAGAAGCCGAATTGGGTTAATTGAAAGAATTGTTGATCCGAGAAGTCAATTGGGTTCAAATACATGCCTTAATGATTCTTGAAGTCGAACGGAGTCAAATAGTTGGTGCTTGTTGATCCGAGATGGCGAATTGGGTTACATTTTGGGCGTACTTGGTGACTTGGTAAAACAAACGGATCAAGTTATGGATACTTGTTGATCCGAGAAGCCGAATTGGGTCAATTGAAAGACTTGTTGATCCGAGAAGTCAATTGGGTTCAAATACAATCCTTAATGATTTGTTAAGTCGAACGGAGTCAAATAGTTGGTGCTTGTTGATCCAAGAAGGCGAATTGGGTCACATTGTGGGTACTTGGTGACATGGTATAACAAATGGATCAAGTTATGGATATTTGTTGATCCAAGAAGCTGAATTGGATCAATTGAAAGACTTGTTGATACGAGAAGTCAATTGGGTTCAAATACAAGCTTTAATGATTCGTGAAATCGAACGGAGTCAAATAGTTGGTGCTTGTTGATCCGAGAAGGTGAATTGGGTCACATTGTGGATACTTGTTGATCCGAGAAGCCCAATTAAGTCAAATGGAAGACTTGTTGATCCGAGAAGTCAATTGTGGTCAAATACAAGCCTTAATGATTCGTGAAGTCGAATCAAGTCAAATAGTTGGTGCTTGTTGATCCGAGAAGCCGAATTGGGTTAATTGAAAGAATTGTTGATCCGAGAAGTCAATTGGGTTCAAATACATGCCTTAATGATTCGTGAAGTCGAATCGAGTCAAATAGTTGGTGCTTGTTGATCCGAGAAGCCGAATTGGGTTAATTGAAAGAATTGTTGATCCGAGAAGTCAATTGGGTTCAAATACATGCCTTAATGATTCATGAAGTCGAACGGAGTCAAATAGTTGGTGCTTGTTGATCCGAGAAGGCGAATTGGGTCACATTTTGGGCGTACTTGGTGACTTGGTAAAACAAACGGATCAAGTTATGGATACTTGTTGATCCGAGAAGCCGAATTGGGTCAATTGAAAGACTTGTTGATCCGAGAAGTCAATTGGGTTCAAATACAATCCATAATGATTCGTTAAGTCGAACTGAGTCAAATAGTTGGTGCTTGTTGATCCAAGAAGGCGAATTGGGTCACATTGTGGGTACTTGGTGACATGGTATAACAAACGGATCAAGTTATGGATACTTGTTGATCCGAGAAGCCGAATTGGGTCAATTGAAAGACTTGTTGATCCGAGAAGTCAATTGGGTTCAAATACAATCCTTAATGATTCGTTAAGTCGAACGGAGTCAAATATTTGGTGCTTGTTGATCCAAGAAGCTGAATTATTTCACATTTCTAGCGTACTTGGTGACTTGTTAAAACAAACGGATCAAGTTATGGATACTTGTTGATCCGAGAAGCCGAATTAGGTCAATTGAAAGACTTGTTGATCCGAGAAGTCAATTGGGTTCAAATACAATCCTTAATGATTCGTTAAGTCGAACGGAGTCAAATAGTTGGTGCTTGTCGATCCAAGAAGGCGAATTGAGTCACATTATGCGTACATGGTGACATGGTAAAACAAATGGATCAAGTTATGGATACTTGTTGATCCGAGAAGCCGAATTGGGTCAATTGAAAGACTTCTCGATTCGAGAAGTCAATTGGGTTCAAATACAAGCTTTAAAGATTCGTGAAGTCGAACATAGTCAAATAGTTGGTCCTTGTTGATCCGACAAGCCGAATTGGGTCACATTGTGCGTACTTGGTGACTTGGTAAAACAACCGGATCAAGTTATGGATACTTGGGTATCCGAGAAGTCAATTGGGTTCAAATACAAGCCTTAATGATTCGTGAAGTCGAACGGAGTCAAATAGTTGGTGCTTGTTGATCCGACAAGCCGAATTGGGCCACATTGTGTGTACTTGGTGACTTGGTAAAACAAACTGATCAAGTTATGGATACTTGTTGATCCGAGAAGCGGAATTGGGTCAATTGAATGACTTGTTGATCCGAGAAGTCAATTGGGTTCAAATACAAGCCTTAATGATTCGTGAAGTCGAACGAAGTTAAAGAGTTGGTCCCTGTTGATCCGAGAAGGCGAATTGGGTCACATTGTGCGCACTTGGTGACTTGGTAAAACAAACGGATCAAGTTATGGATACTTGTTGATCCGAGAAGCCGAATTGGGTCAATTGAAAGAATTGTTGATCCGAGAAGTCAATTGGGTTCAAATACATGCTTTAATGATTCGTGAAGTCGAACGCAGTCAAATAGTTGGTGCTTGTTGATCCGAGAAGGCGAATTGGGTCACATTATGGGCGTACTTGGTGACTTTGTAAAACAAACGGATCAAGTTATGGATACTTGTTGACCCGAGAAGCCGAATTGGGTCAATTGAAAGACTTGTTGATCCGAGAAGTCAATTGGGTTCAAATACAATCCTTAATGATTCGTTAAGTCGAACGGAGTCAAATAGTTGGTGCTTGTTGATCCAAGAAGGCGAATTTGGTCACATTGTGCGTACATGGTGACATGGTAAAACAAATGGATCAAGTTATGGATACTTGTTGATCCGAGAAGCCAAATTGGGTCAATTGAAGGACTTGTTGATCCGAGAAGTCAATTGGGTTCAAATACAAGCTTTAATGATTCCTGAAGTCGAACGGAGTCAAATAGTTGGTGCTTGTTGATGCGACAAGCCGAATTGGGTCACATTGTGCGTCCTTGGTGACTTTATAAAACAAACGAATCAAGTTATGGATACTTGTTGATCCGAGAAGCCCAATTAAGTCAAATAGAAGACTTGTTGATCCGAGAAGTCAATTGTGGTCAAATACAAGCCTTAATGATTCGTGAAGTCGAATCGAGTCAAATAGTTGGTGCTTGTTGATCCGAGAAGCCGAATTGGGTTAATTGAAAGAATTGTTGATCCGAGAAGTCAATTGGGTTCAAATACATGCCTTAATGATTCGTGAAGTCGAATCGAGTCAAATAGTTGGTGCTTGTTGATCCGAGAAGCCGAATTGGGTCAATTGAAAGAATTGTTGATCCGAGAAGTCAATTGGGTTCAAATACATGCCTTAATGATTCGTGAAGTCGAACGGAGTCCAATAGTTGGTGCTTGTTGATCCGAGAAGGCGAATTGGGTCACATTATGGGCGTACTTGGTGACTTGGTAAAACAAACGGATCAAGTTATGGATACTTGTTGATCCGAGAAGCCGAATTGGGTCAATTGAAAGACTTGTTGATTCGAGAAGTCAATTGGGTTCAAATACAATCCTTAATGATTCGTTAAGTCGAATAGAGTCAAATAGTTGGTGCTTGCTGATCCAAGAAGGCGAATTGGGTCACATTGTGGGTACTTGGTGACATGGTATAACAAACGGATCAAGTTATGGATACTTGTTGATCCGAGAAGCCGAATTGGGTCAATTGAAAGACTTGTTGATCCGAGAAGTCAATTGGGTTCAAATACAATCCTTAATGATTCGTTAAGTCGAACGGAGTCAAATAGTTGGTGCTTGTTGATCCAAGAAGCTGAATTATTTCACATTTCTAGCGTACTTGGTGACTTGGTAAAACAAACGGATCAAGTTATGGATACTTGTTGATCCGAGAAGCCGAATTGGGTCAATTGAAAGACTTGTTGATCCGAGAAGTCAATTGGGTTCAAATACAATCCTTAATGATTCGTTAAGTCGAACAGAGTCAAATAGTTGGTGCTTGTTGATCCAAGAAGGCGAATTTGGTCACATTGTGCGTACATGGTGACACGGTAAAACAAATGGATCAAGTTATGGATACTTGTTGATCCGAGAAGCCGAATTGGGTTAATTGAAGGACTTGTTGATCCGAGAAGTTAATTGGGTTCAAATACAAGCTTTAATGATTCGTGAAGTCGAACGGAGTCAAATAGTTGGTGCTTGTTGATGCGACAAGCCGAATTAGGTCACATTGTGCGTACTTGGTGGCTTGGTAAAATAAACGGATCAAGTTATGGATACTTGTTGATCCGACAAGCCGAATTGGGTCACTTTGTGCGTACTTGGTGACTTGGTAAAACAAACGGATCAAGTTATGGATACTTGTTGATAGGAGAAGTCAATTGGGTTGAAATACATGCCTTAATGATTCGTGAAGTCGAACGGAGTCTAAGAGTTGGTGCTTGTTGATCCGAGAAGGCGAATTGGGTCACATTTTGGGCGTACTTGGTGACTTGGTAAAACAAACGGATCAAGTTATGGATACTTGTTGATCCGAGAAGCCGAATTGGGTCAATTGAAAGACTCGTTGATCCGAGAACTCAATTGGGTTCAAATGCAATCCTTAATGATTCGTTAAGTCGAACGGAGTCAAATAGTTGGTGCTTGTTGATCCGACAAGCCGAATTGGGTCACATTGTGCGTACTTGGTGACTTGGTAAAACAAATGGATCAAGTTATGGATACTTGTTGATCCGAGAAGCCGAATTGGGTCAATTGAAAGAATTGTTGATCCGAGAACTTAATTGAGTTCAAATACAATCCTTAATGATTTGTTAAGTCGAACGGAGTCAAATAGTTGGTGCTTGTTGATCCAAGAAGGCGAATTGGGTCACATTGTGCGTACTTGGTGACATGGTAAAACAAATGGATCAAGTTATGGATATTTGTTGATCCGAGAAGCCGAACTGGATCAATTGAAAGACTTGTTGATCCGAGAAGTCAATTGGGTTCAAATACAAGCTTTAATGATTCGTGAAGTCGAACGGAGTCAAATAGTTGGGTGCTTGTTGATCCGACAAGCCGAATTGGGTCACATTGTGCGTACTTGGTGACTTGGTAAAATAAACTGATCAAGTTATGGATACTTGTTGATCCGAGAAGCCGAATTGGGTCAATTTAAAGACTTCTCGATTCGAGAAGTCAATTGGGTTCAAATACAAGCTTTAAAGATTCGTGAAGTCGAACATAGTCAAATAGTTGGTCCTTGTTGATCCGACAAACCGAATTGGGTCACATTGTGCGTACTTGGTGACTTGGTAAAACAAACGGATCAAGTTATGGATACTTGTTGATCCGAGAAGTCAATTGGGTTCAAATACAAGCCTTAATGATTCGTTAAGTCGAACGGAGTCAAATAGTTGGTGCTTGTCGATCCAAGAAGGCGAATTGAGTCACATTATGCGTACATGGTGACATGGTAAAACAAATGGATCAAGTTATGGATACTTGTTGATCCGAGAAGCCGAATTGGGTCAATTGAAAGACTTCTCGATTCGAGAAGTCAATTGGGTTCAAATACAAGCATTAAAGATTCGTGAAGTCGAACATAGTCAAATAGTTGGTCCTTGTTGATCCGACAAGCCGAATTGGGTCACATTGTGCGTACTTGGTGACTTGGTAAAACAAACGGATCAAGTTATGGATACTTGGGTATCCGAGAAGTCAATTGGGTTCAAATACAAGCCTTAATGATTCGTGAAGTCGAACAGAGTCAAATAGTTGGTGCTTGTTGATCCGACAAGCCGAATTGGGCCACATTGTGTGTACTTGGTGACTTGGTAAACAAACTGATCAAGTTATGGATACTTGTTGATCCGAGAAGCGGAATTGGGTCAATTGAATGACTTGTTGATCCGAGAAGTCAATTGGGTTCAAATACAAGCCTTAATGATTCGTGAAGTCGAACGAAGTCAAATAGTTGGTCCTTGTTGATCCGAGAAGGCGAATTGGGTCACATTGTGCGCACTTGGTGACTTGGTAAAACAAATGGATTAAGTTATGGATACTTGTTGATCCGAGAAGCCGAATTGGATCAATTGAAAGAATTGTTGATCCGAGAAGTCAATTGGGTTCAAATACAATCCTTAATGATTCGTTTAGTCGAACGGAGTCAAATAGTTGGTGCTTGTTGATTCAAGAAGGCGAATTGGGTCACATTGTGGGTACTTGGTGACATGGTATAACAAACGGATCAAGTTATGGATTCTTGTTGATCCGAGAAGCCGAATTGGGTCAATTGAAAGACTTGTTGATCCGAGAAGTCAATTGGGTTCAAATACAATCCTTAATGATTCGTTAAGTCGAACGGAGTCAAATAGTTGGTGCTTGTCGATCCAAGAAGGCGAATTGAGTCACATTATGCGTACATGGTGACATGGTAAAACAAATGGATCAAGTTATGGACACTTGTTGATCCGAGAAGCCGAATTGGGTCAATTGAAAGACTTCTCGATTCGAGAAGTCAATTGGGTTCAAATACAAGCTTTAAAGATTCGTGAAGTCGAACATAGTCAAATAGTTGGTCCTTGTTGATCCGACAAGCCGAATTGGGTCACATTGTGCGTACTTGGTGATTTGGTAAAACAAACGGATCAAGTTATGGATACTTGTTGATCCGAGAAGTCAATTGGGTTCAAATACAAGCCTTAATGATTCGTGAAGTCGAACGGAGTCAAATAGTTGGTGCTTGTTGATCCGAGAAGCCGAATTGGGTCAATTGAAAGACTTGTTGATCCGAGAACTCAATTGGGTTCAAATACAATCCTTAATGATTCGTTAAGTCGAACGGAGTCAAATAGTTGGTGCTTGTTGATCCAAGAAGGCGAATCGGGTCACATTGTGCGTACTTGGTGACATGGTAAAACAAATGGATCAAGTTATGAATATTTGTTGATCCGAGAAGCCGAATTGGATCAATTGAAAGACTTGTTGATCCGAGAAGTCAATTAGGTTCAAATACAAGCTTTAATGATTCGTGAAGTCGAACGGAGTCAAATAGTTGGTGCTTGTTGATCCGACAAGCCAACTTGAGTCACATTGTGCGTACTTGGTGACTTGGTAAAACAAACGGATCAAGTTATGGATACTTGTTGATCCGAGAAGTCAATTGGGTTCAAATACAAGCCTTAATGATTCGTGAAGACGAACGGAGTCAAATAGTTGGTGCTTGTTGATCCGAGAAGCCGAATTGGGTCAATTGAAAGACTTGTTGATCCGAGAAGTCAATTGGGTTCAAATACAATCCTTAATGATTCGTTAAGTCGAACGGAGTCAAATCGTTGGTGCTTGTTGATCCAAGAAGGCGAATCGGGTCACATTGTGCGTCCTTGGTGACATGGTAAAACAAATGGATCACGTTATGAATATTTGTTGATCCGAGAAGCCGAATTGGATCAATTGAAAGACTTGTTGATCCGAGAAGTCAATTAGGTTCAAATACAAGCTTTAATGATTCGTGAAGTCGAACGGAGTCAAATAGTTGGTGCTTGTTGATCCGACAAGCCGACTTGAGTCACATTGTGTGTACTTGGTGACTTGGTAAAACAAACGGATCAAGTTATGGATACTTGTTGATCCGAGAAGTCAATTGGGTTCAAATACATGCCTTAATGATTCGTGAAGTCGAACGGAGTCAAATAGTTGGTGCTTGTTGATCCGAGAAGGCGAATTGGGTCACATTATGGGCGTACTTGGTGACTTGGTAAAACAAACGGATCAAGTTATGGATACTTGTTGACCCGAGAAGCCGAATTGGGTCAATTGAAAGACTTGTTGATCCGAGAAGTCAATTGGGTTCAAATACAATCCTTAATGATTCGTTAAGTCGAACGGAGTCAAATAGTTGGTGCTTGTTGATCCAAGAACGCGAATTTGGTCACATTGTGCGTACATGGTGACATGGTAAAACAAATGGATCAAGTTATGGATACTTGTTGATCCGAGAAGCCGAATTGGGTCAATTGAAGGACTATTGATCCGAGAAGTCAATTGGGTTCAAATACAAGCTTTAATGATTCGTGAAGTCGAACGGAGTCAAATAGTTGGTGCTTGTTGATGCGACAAGCCGTATTGGGTCACATTGTGCGTACTTGGTGACTTGGTAAAACAAACGGATCAAGTTATGGATACTTGTTGATCCGAGAAGTCAATTGGGTTCAAATACAAGCCTTAATGATTCGTTAAGTCGAACGGAGTCAAATAGTTGGTGCTTATCGATCCAAGAAGGCGAATTGAGTCATATTATGTGTACATGGTGACATGGTAAAACAAATGGATTAAGTTATGGATACTTGTTGATCCGAGAAGCCGAATTGGGTCAATTGAAAGACTTCTCGATTCGAGAAGTCAATTGGGTTCAAATACAAGCTTTAAAGATTCGTGAAGTCGAACATAGTCAAAAGTTGGTCCTTGTTGATCCGACAAGCCGAATTGGGTCACATTGTGCGTACTTGGTGACTTGGTAAAACAAACGGATCAAGTTATGGATACTTGGGTATCCGAGAAGTCAATTGGGTTCAAATACAAGCCTTAATGATTCGTGAAGTCGAACGGAGTCAAATAGTTGGTGCTTGTTGATCCGACAAGCCGAATTGGGCCACATTGTGTGTACTTGGTGACTTGGTAAAACAAACTGATCAAGTTAAGGATACTTGTTGATCCGAGAAGCGGAATTGGGTCAATTGAATGACTTGTTGATCCGAGAAGTCAATTGGGTTCAAATACAAGCCTTAATGATTCGTGAAGTCGAACGAAGTCAAATAGTTGGTCCTTGTTGATCCGAGAAGGCGAATTGGGTCACATTGTGCGCACTTGGTGACTTGGTAAAACAAATGGATTAAGTTATGGATACTTGTTGATCCGAGAAGCCGAATTGGATCAATTGAAAGAATTGTTGATCCGAGAAGTCAATTGGGTTCAAATACAATCCTTAATGATTCGTTAAGTCGAACGGAGTCAAATAGTTGGTGCTTGTTGATCCAAGAAGGCGAATTGGGTCACATTGTGGGTACTTGGTGACATGGTATAACAAACGGATCAAGTTATGGATACTTGTTGATCCGAGAAGTCAATTGGGTTCAAATACAATCCTTAATGATTCGTTAAGTCGAACGGAGTCAAATAGTTGGTGCTTGTCGATCCAAGAAGGCGAATTGAGTCACATTATGCGTACATGGTGACATGGTAAAACAAATGGATCAAGTTATGGATACTTGTTGATCCGAGAAGCCGAATTGGGTCAATTGAAAGACTTCTCGATTCGAGAAGTCAATTGGGTTCAAACACAAGCTTTAAAGATTCGTGAAGTCGAACATAGTCAAATAGTTGGTCCTTGTTGATCCGACAAGTCGAATTGGGTCACATTGTGCGTACTTGGTGATTTGGTAAAACAAACGGATCAAGTTATGGATACTTGTTGATCCGAGAAGTCAATTGGGTTCAAATACAAGCCCTAATGATTCGTGAAGTCGAACGGAGTCAAATAGTTGGTGCTTGTTGATCCGAGAAGCCGAATTGGGTCAATTGAAAGACTTGTTGATCCGAGAAGTCAATTGGGTTCAAATACAATCCTTAATGATTCGTTAAGTCGAACGGAGTCAAATAGTTGGTGCTTGTTGATCCAAGAAGGCGAATCGAGTCACATTGTGCGTACTTGGTGACATGGTAAAACAAATGGATCAAGTTATGAATATTTGTTGATCCGAGAAGCCGAATTGGATCAATTGAAAGACTTGTTGATCCGAGAAGTCAATTAGGTTCAAATACTAGCTTTAATGATTCGTGAAGTCGAACGGAGTCAAATAGTTGGTGCTTGTTGATCCGACAAGCCGACTTGAGTCACATTGTGCGTACTTGGTGACTTGGTAAAACAAACGGATCAAGTTATGGATACTTGTTGATCCGAGAAGTCAATTGGGTTCAAATACAAGCCTTAATGATTCGTGAAGTCGAACGGAGTCAAATAGTTGGTGCTTGTTGATCCGACAAGCCGAATTGGGCCACATTGTGTGTACTTGGTGACTTGGTAAAAGAAACTGATCAAGTTATGGATACTTGTTGATCCGAGAAGCGGAATTGGGTCAATTGAATGACTTGTTGATCCGAGAAGTCAATTGGGTTCAAATACAAGCCTTAATGATTCGTGAAGTCGAACGAAGTCAAATAGTTGGTCCTTGTTGATCCGAGAAGGCGAATTGGGTCACATTGTGCGCACTTGGTGACTTGGTAAAACAAATGGATTAAGTTATGGATACTTGTTGATCCGAGAAGCCGAATTGGATCAATTGAAAGAATTGTTGATCCGAGAAGTCAATTGGGTTCAAATACAATCCTTAATGATTCGTTAAGTCGAACGGAGTCAAATAGTTGGTGCTTGTTGATCCAAGAAGGCGAATTGGGTCACATTGTGGGTACTTGGTGTCATGGTATAACAAACGGATCAAGTTATGGATACTTGTTGATCCGAGAAGCCGAATTGGTTCAATTGAAAGACTTGTTGATCCGAGAAGTCAATTGGGTTCAAATACAATCCTTAATGATTCGTTAAGTCGAACGGAGTCAAATAGTTGGTGCTTGTCGATCCAAGAAGGCGAATTGAGTCACATTATGCGTACATGGTGACATGGTAAAACAAATGGATCAAGTTATGGATACTTGTTGATCCGAGAAGCCGAATTGGGTCAATTGAAAGACTTCTCGATTCGAGAAGTCAATTGGGTTCAAATACAAGCTTTAAAGATTCGTGAAGTCGAACATAGTCAAATAGTTGGTCCTTGTTGATCCGACAAGTCGAATTGGGTCACATTGTGCGTACTTGGTGATTTGGTAAAACAAACGGATCAAGTTATGGATACTTGTTGATCCGAGAAGTCAATTGGGTTCAAATACAAGCCTTAATGATTCGTGAAGTCGAACGGAGTCAAATAGTTGGTGCTTGTTGATCCGAGAAGCCGAATTGGGTCAATTGAAAGACTTGTTGACCCGAGAAGTCAATTGGGTTCAAATACAATCCTTAATGATTCGTTAAGTCGAACGGAGTCAAATAGTTGGTGCTTGTTGATCCAAGAAGGCGAATCGAGTCACATTGTGCGTACTTGGTGACATGGTAAAACAAATGGATCAAGTTATGAATATTTGTTGATCCGAGAAGCCGAATTGGATCAATTGAAAGACTTGTTGATCCGAGAAGTCAATTAGGTTCAAATACAAGCTTTAATGATTCGTGAAGTCGAACGGAGTCAAATAGTTGGTGCTTGTTGATCCGACAAGCCGACTTGAGTCACATTGTGCGTACTTGGTAACTTGGTAAAACAAACGGATCAAGTTATGGATACTTGTTGATCCGAGAAGTCAATTGGGTTCAAATACAAGCCTTAATGATTCGTGAAGACGAACGGAGTCAAATAGTTGGTGCTTGTTGATCCGAGAAGCCGAATTGGGTCAATTGAAAGACTTGTTGATCCGAGAAGTCAATTGGGTTCAAATACAATCCTTAAATGATTCCTTAAGTCGAACGGAGTCTAAGAGTTGGTGCTTGTTGATCCGAGAAGGCGAATTGGGTCACATTTTGGGCGTACTTGGTGACTTGGTAAAACAAACGGATCAAGTTATGGATACTTGTTGATCCGAGAAGCCGAATTGGGTCAATTGAAAGACTTGTTGATCCGAGAAGTCAATTGGGTTCAAATGCAATCCTTAATGATTCGTTAAGTCGAACGGAGTCAAATAGTTGGTGCTTGTTGATCCGACAAGCCGAATTGGGTCACATTGTGCGTACTTGGTGACTTGGTAAAACAAATGGATCAAGTTATGGATACTTGTTGATCCGAGAAACCGAATTGGGTCAATTGAAAGAATTGTTGATCCGAGAAGTCAGTTGGGTTCAAATACATGCCTTAATGATTCGTGAAGTCGAACGGAGTCAAATAGTTGGTGCTTGTTGATCCGAGAAGGCGAATTGGGTCACATTTTGGGCGTATTTGGTGACTTGGTAAAACAAACGGATCAAGTTATGGATACTTGTTGATCTGAGAAGGCGAATTGGGTCAATTGAAAGACTTGTTGATCCGAGAACTTAATTGAGTTCAAATACAATCCTTAATGATTTGTTAAGTCGAACGGAGTCAAATAGTTGGTGCTTGTTGATCCAAGAAGGCGAATTGGGTCACATTGTGCGTACTTGGTGACATGGTAAAACAAATGGATCAAGTTATGGATATTTGTTGATCCGAGAAGCCGAACTGGATCAATTGAAAGACTTGTTGATCCGAGAAGTCAATTGGGTTCAAATACAAGCTTTAATGATTCGTGAAGTCGAACGGAGTCAAATAGTTGGGTGCTTGTTGATCCGACAAGCCGAATTGGGTCACATTGTGCGTACTTGGTGACTTGGTAAAATAAACTGATCAAGTTATGGATACTTGTTGATCCGAGAAGCCGAATTGGGTCAATTGAAAGACTTCTCGATTCGAGAAGTCAATTGGGTTCAAATACAAGCTTTAAAGATTCGTGAAGTCGAACATAGTCAAATAGTTGGTCCTTGTTGATCCGGCAAGCCGAATTGGGTCACATTGTGCGTACTTGGTGACTTGGTAAAACAAACGGATCAAGTTATGGATACTTGTTGATCCGAGAAGTCAATTGGGTTCAAATACAAGCCTTAATGATTCGTTAAGTCGAACGGAGTCAAATAGTTGGTGCTTGTCGATCCAAGAAGGCGAATTGAGTCACATTATGCGTACATGGTGACATGGTAAAACAAATGGATCAAGTTATGGATACTTGTTGATCCGAGAAGCCGAATTGGGTCAATTGAAAGACTTCTCGATTCGAGAAGTCAATTGGGTTCAAATACAAGCTTTAAAGATTCGTGAAGTCGAACATAGTCAAATAGTTGGTCCTTGTTGATCCGACAAGCCGAATTGGGTCACATTGTGCGTACTTGGTGACTGGGTAAAACAAACGGATCAAGTTATGGATACTTGGGTATCCGAGAAGTCAATTGGGTTCAAATACAAGCCTTAATGATTCGTGAAGTCGAACGGAGTCAAATAGTTGGTGGTTGTTGATCCGACAAGCCGAATTGGGCCACATTGTGTGTACTTGGTGACTTGGTAAACAAACTGATCAAGTTATGGATACTTGTTGATCCGAGAAGCGGAATTGGGTCAATTGAATGACTTGTTGATCCGAGAAGTCAATTGGGTTCAAATACAAGCCTTAATGATTCGTGAAGTCGAACGAAGTCAAATAGTTGGTCCTTGTTGATCCGAGAAGGCGAATTGGGTCACATTGTGCGCACTTGGTGACTTGGTAAAACAAATGGATTAAGTTATGGATACTTGTTGATCCGAGAAGCCGAATTGGATCAATTGAAAGAATTGTTGATCCGAGAAGTCAATTGGGTTCAAATACAATCCTTAATGATTCGTTAAGTCGAACGGAGTCAAATAGTTGGTGCTTGTTGATCCAAGAAGGCGAATTGGGTCACATTGTGGGTACTTGGTGACATGGTATAACAAACGGATCAAGTTATGGATACTTGTTGATCCGAGAAGCCGAATTGGGTCAATTGAAAGACTTGTTGATCCGAGAAGTCAATTGGGTTCAAATACAATCCTTAATGATTCGTTAAGTCGAACGGAGTCAAATAGTTGGTGCTTGTCGATCCAAGAAGGCGAATTGAGTCACATTATGCGTACATGGTGACATGGTAAAACAAATGGATCAAGTTATGGATACTTGTTGATCCGAGAAGCCGAATTGGGTCAATTGAAAGACTTCTCGGTTCGAGAAGTCAATTGGGTTCAAATACAAGCTTTAAAGATTCGTGAAGTCGAACATAGTCAAATAGTTGGTCCTTGTTGATCCGACAAGCCGAATTGGGTCACATTGTGCGTACTTGGTGATTTGGTAAAACAAACGGATCAAGTTATGGATACTTGTTGATCCGAGAAGTCAATTGGGTTCAAATACAAGCCTTAATGATTCGTGAAGTCGAACGGAGTCAAATAGTTGGTGCTTGTTGATCCGAGAAGCCGAATTGGGTCAATTGAAAGACTTGTTGATCCGAGAAGTCAATTGGGTTCAAATACAATCCTTAATGATTCGTTAAGTCGAACGGAGTCAAATAGTTGGTGCTTGTTGATCCAAGAAGGCGAATCGGGTCACATTGTGCGTACTTGGTGACATGGTAAAACAAATGGATCAAGTTATGAATATTTGTTGATCCGAGAAGCCGAATTGGATCAATTGAAAGACTTGTTGATCCGAGAAGTCAATTAGGTTCAAATACAAGCTTTAATGATTCGTGAAGTCGAACGGAGTCAAATAGTTGGTGCTTGTTGATCCGACAAGCCGACTTGAGTCACATTGTGCGTACTTGGTGACTTGGTAAAACAAACGGATCAAGTTATGGATACTTGTTGATCCGAGAAGTCAATTGGGTTCAAATACAAGCCTTAATGATTCGTGAAGACGAACGGAGTCAAATAGTTGGTGCTTGTTGATCCGAGAAGCCGAATTGGGTCAATTGAAAGACTTGTTGATCCGAGAAGTCAATTGGGTTCAAATACAATCCTTAATGACTCGTTAAGTCGAACGGAGTCAAATAGTCGGTGCTTGTTTATCCAAGAAGGCGAATCGGGTCACATTGTGCGTCCTTGGTGACATGGTAAAACAAATGGATCAAGTTATGAATATTTGTTGATCCGAGAAGCTGAATTGGATCAATTGAAAGACTTGTTGATCCGAGAAGTCAATTAGGTTCAAATACAAGCTTTAATGATTCGTGAAGTCGAACGGAGTCAAATAGTTGGTGCTTGTTGATCCGACAAGACGACTTGACTCACATTGTGCGTACTTGGTGACTTGGTAAAACAAACGGATCAAGTTATGGATACTTGTTGATCCGAGAAGCCGAATTGGGTCAATTGAAAGAATTGTTGATCCGAGAAGTCAATTGGGTTCAAATACATGCCTTAATGATTCGTGAAGTCGAACGGAGTCAAATAGTTGGTGCTTGTTGATCCGAGAAGGTGAATTGGGTCACATTATGGGCGTACTTGGTGACTTGGTAAAACAAACGGATCAAGTTATGGATACTTGTTGACCCGAGAAGCCGAATTGGGTCAATTGAAAGACTTGTTGATCCGAGAAGTCAATTGGGTTCAAATACAATCCTTAATGATTCGTTAAGTCGAACGGAGTCAAATAGTTGGTGCTTGTTGATCCAAGAAGGCGAATTTGGTCACATTGTGCGTACATGGTGACATGGTAAAACAAATGGATCAAGTTATGGATACTTGTTGATCCGAGAAGCCGAATTGGGTCAATTGAAGGACTTGTTGATCCGAGAAGTCAATTGGGTTCAAATACAAGCTTTAATGATTCGTGAAGTCGAACGGAGTCAAATAGTTGGTGCTTGTTGATGCGACAAGCCGAATTGGGTCACATTGTGGGTACTTGGTGGCTTTGTAAAATAAACGGATCAAGTTATGGATACTTGTTGATCCGACAAGCCGAATTGGGTCACATTGTGCGTACTTGGTGACTTGGTAAAACAAACTGATCAAGTTATGCATACTTGTTGATAGGAGAAGTCAATTGGGTTCAAATACAAGCCTTAATGATTCGTGAAGTCGAACGGAGTCAAATAGTTGGTGTTTGTTGATCCGAGAAGGCGAATTGGGTCACATTGTGTGTCCTTGGTGACTTTATAAAACAAACGAATCAAGTTATGGATACTTGTTGATCCGAGAAGCCCAATTAAGTCAAATGGACGACTTGTTGATCCGAGAAGTCAATTGTGGTCAAATACAAGCCTTAATGATTCGTGAAGTCGAATCGTGTCAAATAGTTGGTGCTTTTAGATCCGAGAAGCCGAATTGGGTTAATTGAAAGAATTGTTGATCCGAGAAGTCAATTGGGTTGAAATACATGCCTTAATGATTCGTGAAGTCGAACGGAGTCTAAGAGTTGGTGCTTGTTGATCCGAGAAGGCGAATTGGGTCACATTTTGGGCGTACTTGGTGACTTGGTAAAACAAACGGATCAAGTTATGGATACTTGTTGATCCGAGAAGCCGAATTGGGTCAATTGAAAGACTTGTTGATCCGAGAAGTCAATTGGGTTCAAATGCAATCCTTAATGATTCGTTAAGTCGAACGGAGTCAAATAGTTGGTGCTTGTTGATCCGACAAGCCGAATTGGGTCACATTGTGCGTACTTGGTGACTTGGTAAAACAAATGGATCAAGTTATGAATACTTGTTGATCCGAGAAGCCGAATTGGGTCAATTGAAAGAATTGTTGATCCGAGAAGTCAGTTGGGTTCAAATACTTGCCTTAATGATTCGTGAAGTCGAACGGAGTCAAATAGTTGGTGCTTGTTGATCCGAGAAGGCGAATTGGGTCACATTTTGGGCGTATTTGGTGACTTGGTAAAACAAACGGATCAAGTTATGGATACTTGTTGATCTGAGAAGCCGAATTGGGTCAAATGAAAGACTTGATGATCCGAGAACTTAATTGAGTTCAAATACAATCCTTAATGATTTGTTAAGTCGAACGGAGTCAAATAGTTGGTGCTTGTTGATCCAAGAAGGCGAATTGGGTCACATTGTGCGTACTTGGTGACATGGTAAAATAAATGGATCAAGTTATGGATATTTGTTGATCCGAGAAGCCGAACTGGATCAATTGAAAGACTTGTTGATCCGAGAAGTCAATTGGGTTCAAATACAAGCTTTAATGATTCGTGAAGTCGAACGGAGTCAAATAGTTGGTCCTTGTTGATCCGACAAGCCGAATTGGCTCACATTGTGCTTACTTGGTGACCTGGTAAAACAAACGGATCAAGTTATGGATACTTGTTGATCCGAGAAGTCAATTGGGTTCAAATACAGGCCTTAATGATTCATGAAGTCGAACGGAGTCAAATAGTTGGTGCTCGTTGATCCGAGAAGGCGAATTGGGTCACATTGTGCGTACTTGGTGACATGGTAAAACAAATGGATCAAGTTATGGATACTTGTTGATCCGAGAAGCCGAATTGGGTCAATTGAAAGACTTGTCGATTCGAGAAGTCAATTGGGTTCAAATACAAGCTTTAAAGATTCGTGAAGCCAAACGGAGTCAAATAGTTGGTGCTTGTTGATCCGAGAAGGCGAATTCGGTCACATTTCTAGCGTACTTGGTGACTTGGTAAAGCAAACGGATCAAGTTATGGATACTTGTTGATCCGAGAAGTCAATTGGGTTCAAATACAAGCCTTAATGATTCGTGAAGTCGAACGGAGTCAAATAGTTGGTGCTTGTTGATCCGAGAAGGTGAATTGGGTCACATTGTGCGTCCTTGGTGACTTTATAAAACAAACGAATCAAGTTATGGATACTTGTTGATCCGAGAAGCCCAATTGAGTCAAATGGAAGACTTGTTGATCCGAGAAGTCAACTGTGGTCAAATACAAGCCTTAATGATTCGTGAAGTCGAATCGAGTCAATTGATCTGAGAAGTCAATTGGGTTTAAATACATGCCTTAATGATTCGTGAAGTCGAACGGAGTCAAATAGTTGGTGCTTGTTGATCCGACAAGCCGAATTGGGTCACATTGTGTGTACTTGGTGACTTGGTAAAACAAACTGATCATGTTATGGATACTTGTTGATCCGAGAAGCCGAATTGGGTCAATTGAAAGACTTGTTGATCCGAGAAGTCAATTGGGTTCAAATACAATCCTTAATGATTCGTTAAGTCGAACGGAGTCAAATAGTTGGTGCTTGTTGATCCAAGAAGGCGAATTTGGTCACATTGTGCGTACATGGTGACGTGGTAAAACAAATGGATCAAGTTATGGATACTTGTTGATCCGAGAAGCCGAATTGGGTCAATTAAAAGACTTGTCGATTCGAGAAGTGAATTGGGTTCAAATACAAGCTTTAAAGATTCGTGAAGTCGAACAGAGTCAAATAGTTGGTGCTTGTTGATCCGAGAAGGCGAATTGGGTCACATTATGGGCGTACTTGGTGACTTGGTAAAACAAACGGATCAAGTTATGGATACTTGTTGATCCGAGAAGCCGAATTGGGTCAATTGAAAGACTTGTCGATCCGAGAAGTCAATTGGGTTTAAATACAATCCTTAATGTTTCGTTAAGTCGAACGGAGTCAAATAGTTGGTGCTTGTTGATCCAAGAAGGCGAATTTGGTCACATTGTGCGTACATGGTGACATGGTAAAAGAAATGGATCAAGTTATGGATACTAGTTGATCCGAGTTGCCGAATTGGGTCAATTAAAAGACTTGTCGATTCGAGAAGTGAATTGGGTTCAAATATAACCTTTAAAGATTCATGAAGTCGAACGGAGTCAAATAGTTGGTCCTTATTGATCCGACAAGCCGAATTGGGTCACATTGTGCGTACTTGGTGACTTGGTAAAACAAACGGATCAAGTTATGGAGACTTGTTGATCGGAGAAGTTAATTGGGTTCAAACACAAGCCTTAATGATTCGTCAAGTCGAACGGAGTCTAATAGTTGGTGTTTGTTGATCCGAGAAGGCGAATTGGGTCCCATTGTGCGTCCTTGGTGATTTTATAAAACAAACGAATCAAGTTTTGGATACTTGTTGATCCGAGAAGCCCAATTAAGTCAAATGGAAGACTTGTTGATCCGAGAAGTCAATTGTGGTCAAATACAAGCCGTAATGATTCGTGTAGTCGAATCGAGTCAAATAGTTGGTGCTTGTAGATCTGAGAAGCCGAATTGGGTTAATTGAAAGAATTGTTGATCCGAGAATTCAACTGGGTTGAAATACATGGCTTAATGATTCGTGAAGTCGAACGGAGTCAAATAATTGGTGCTTGTTGATCCAAGAAGGCGAATTGGGGCACATTGTGCGTACTTGGTTACATGGTAAAACAAATGGATCAAGTTATGGATATTGGTTGATCCGAAAGCCGTATTGGATCAATTGAATGACTTGTTGATCTGAGAAGTCAATTGGGTTCAAATACAAGCTTTAATGATTCGTGACGTCGAACGGAGTCAAATAGTTGGTGCTTGTTGATCCGACAAGCCGAATTGGGTCACATTGTGCGTACTTGGTGACTTGGTAAAAGAAACGGATCAAGTTATGGATACTTGTTGATTCAAGAAGCCGAATTGGGTCAATTGAAAGACTTGCTGATCCGAGAAGTCAATTGGGTTCAAATACAAGCTTTAATGATTCGTGAAGTCGAACGGAGTCAAATAGTTGGTACTTGTTGATCCGAGAAGGCGAATTGGGTCA
The DNA here is from genome assembly GCA_958295605.1 of Ajuga chamaepitys. NCBI lineage: Eukaryota > Viridiplantae > Streptophyta > Magnoliopsida > Lamiales > Lamiaceae > Ajuga > Ajuga chamaepitys. The sequence goes on from OY282505.1 coordinate 32,959,902, forward strand.
CATTGTGCGTACTTGGTGACTTGGTAAAAGAAACGGATCAAGTTATGGATACTTGTTGATCCGAGAAGTCAATTGGGTTCAAATACAAGCCTTACTGATTCGTGAAGTCGAACGGAGTCAAGTAGTTGGTGCTTGTTGATCCGAGAAGGCGAATTGGGTCACATTGTGCGTACTTGGTGACTTTATAAAACAAACGAATCAAGTTATGGATACTTGTTGATCCGAGAAGCCCAATTAAGTCAAATGGAAGACTTGTTGATCCGAGAAGTCAATTGGGTTCAAATACAAGCTTTAATGATTCGTGAAGTCGAACGGAGTCAAATAGTTGGTGCTTGTTGATCCGACAAGACGAATTGGGTCACATTGTGCGTACTTGGTAACTTGATAAAAGAAACGGATCAAGTTATGGATACTTGTTGATTCGAGAAGCCGAATTGGGTCAATTGAAAGACTTGCTGATCCTAGAAGTCAATTGGGTTCAAATACAAGCATTAATGATTCGTGAAGTCGAACGGAGTCAAATAGTTGGTGCTTGTTGATCCGAGAAGGCGACTTGGGTCACATTGTGCGTACTTGGTGACTTGGTAAAAGAAACGGATCAAGTTATGGATACTTGTTGATCCGAGAAGTCAATTGGGTTCAAATACAAGCCTTAATGATTCGTGAAGTCGAACGGAGTCAAATAGTTGGTGCTTGTTGATTCGAGAAGGCGAATTGGATCACATTGTGCGTACTTGGTGACTTGGTAAAACAAATGGATCAAGTTATGGATACTTGTTGATTCGAGAAGCCGAATTGGGCCAATTGAAAGACTTGTTGATCCGAGAAGTCAATTGTGGTCAAATACAAGCCTTAATGATTCGTGAAGTGGAATCGAGTCAAATAGTTGGTGCTCATTGATCCGAGAAGCCGAATTGGGTCAATTGAAAGAATTGTTGATCCGAGAAGTCAATTGGGTTCAAATACAAGCCTTAATGATTCGTGAAGTCGAATGGAGTCAAATAGTTGGTGCTTGTTGATCCGAGAAGGCGAATTGGGTCACATTGTGCGTCCTTGGTGACTTTATAAAACAAACGAATCAAGTTATGGATACTTGTTGATCCGAGAAGCCCAATTAAGTCAAATGGAAGACTTGTTGGTCCGAGAAGTCAATTGTGGTCAAATACAAGCCTTAATGATTTGTGAAGTCGAATCGAGTCAAATAGTTGGTGCTTGTTGATTCGAGAAGCCGAATTGGGTCAATTGAAAGAATTGTTGATCCGAGAAGTCAATTGGGTTCAAATACATGGCTTAATGATTCGTGAAGTCGAACGGAGTCAAATAGTTGGTGCTTGTAGATCCGAGAAGGCGAATTGGGTCACATTTTGGGCGTACTTGGTGACTTGGTAAAACAAACGGATCAAGTTATGGATACTTGTTGATCCGAGAAGCCGAATTAAGTCAATTGGGTTCAAATATAATCCTTAATGATTCGTTAAGTCGAACGGAGTCAAATAGTTGGTGCTTGTTGATCCAAGAAGGCGAATTGGGTCACATTGTGCGTACTTGGTGACATGGTAAAACAAATGGATCAAGTTATGGATATTTGTTGATCCGAAAGCCGAATTGGATCAATTGAATGACTTGTTGATCCGAGAAGTCAATTGGGTTCAAATACAAGCCTTAATGATTCGTGAAGTCGAACGGAGTCAAATAGTTGGTGCTTGTTGATTCGAGAAGGCGAATTGGATCACATTGTGCGTACTTGGTGACTTGGTAAAACAAATGGATCAAGTTATGGATACTTGTTGATTCGAGAAGCCGAATTGGGTCAATTGAAGGACTTGTTGATCCGAGAAGTCAATTGTGGTCAAATACAAGCCTTAATGATTCGTGAAATCGAATCGAGTCAAATAGTTGGTGCTCGTTGATCCGAGAAGCCGAATTGGGTCAATTGAAAGAATTGTTGATCCGAGAAGTCAATTGGGTTCAAATACAAGCCTTAATGATTCGTGAAGTCGAATGGAGTCAAATAGTTGGTGCTTGTTGATCCGAGAAGGCGAATTGGGTCACATTGTGCGTCCTAGGTGACTTTATAAAATAAACAAATCAAGTTATGGATACTTGTTGATCCGAGAAGCCCAATTAAGTCAAATGGAAGACTTGTTGATCCGAGAAGTCAATTGTGGTCAAATACAAGCCTTAATGATTCGTGAAATCGAATCGAGTCAAATAGTTGGTGCTCGTTGATCCGAGAAGCCGAATTGGGTCAATTGAAAGAATTGTTGATCCGAGAAGTCAATTGGGTTCAAATACAAGCCTTAATGATTCGTGAAGTCGAATGGAGTCAAATAGTTGGTGCTTGTTGATCCGAGAAGGCGAATTGGGTCACATTGTGCGTCCTAGGTGACTTTATAAAATAAACAAATCAAGTTATGGATACTTGTTGATCCGAGAAGCCCAATTAAGTCAAATGGAAGACTTGTTGATCCGAGAAGTCAATTGTGGTCAAATACAAGCCTTAATGATTCGTGAAATCGAATCGAGTCAAATAGTTGGTGCTCGTTGATCCGAGAAGCCGAATTGGGTCAATTGAAAGAATTGTTGATCCGAGAAGTCAATTGGGTTCAAATACAAGCCTTAATGATTCGTGAAGTCGAATGGAGTCAAATAGTTGGTGCTTGTTGATCCGAGAAGGCGAATTGGGTCACATTGTGCGTCCTAGGTGACTTTATAAAATAAACAAATCAAGTTATGGATACTTGTTGATCCGAGAAGCCCAATTAAGTCAAATGGAAGACTTGTTGATCCGAGAAGTCAATTGTGGTCAAATACAAGCCTTAATGATTCGTGAAGTCGAATCGAGTCAAATAGTTGGTGCTTGTTGATCCGAGAAGCCGAATTGGGTCAATAGAAAGAATTGTTGATCCGAGAAGTCAATTGGGTTCAAATACATGGCTTAATGATTCGTGAAGTCGAACGGAGTCAAATAGTTGGTGCTTGTAGATCCGAGAAGGCGAATTGGGTCACATTTTGGGCGTACTTGGTGACTTGGAAAAACAAACGGATCAAGTTATGGATACTTGTTGATCCGAGAAGCCGAATTGGGTCAATTGAAAGACTTGTTAATCCCAGAAGTCAATTGGGTTCAAATATAATCCTTAATGATTCGTGAAGTCGAACGGAGTCAAATAATTGGTGCTTGTTGATCCAAGAAGGCGAATTGGGTCACATTGTGCGTACTTGGTTACATGGTAAAACAAATGGATCAAGTTATGGATATTGGTTGATCCGAAAGCCGTATTGGATCAATTGAATGAATTGTTGATCTGAGAAGTCAATTGGGTTCAAATACAAGCTTTAATGATTCGTGAAGTCGAACGGAGTCAAATAGTTGGTGCTTGTTGATCCGACAAGCCGAATTGGGTCACATTGTGCGTACTTGGTGACTTGGTAAAAGAAACGGATCAAGTTATTGATACTTGTTGATTCGAGAAGCCGAATTGGGTCAATTGAAAGACTTGCTGATCCGAGAAGTCAATTGGGTTCAAATACAAGCCTTAATGATTCGTGAAGTCGAACGGAGTCAAATACTTGGTACTTGTTGATCCGAGAAGGCGAATTGGGTCACATCGTGCGTACTTGGTGACTTGGTAAAAGAAACGGATCAAGTTATGGATACTTGTTGATCCGAGAAGTCAATTGGGTTCAAATACAAGCCTTACTGATTCGTGAAGTCGAACAGAGTCAAATAGTTGGTGCTTGTTGATCCGAGAAGGCGAATTGGGTCACATTGTGCGTACTTGGTGACTTTATAAAACAAACGAATCAAGTTATGGATACTTGTTGATCCGAGAAGCCCAATTAAGTCAAATGGAAGACTTGTTGATCCGAGAAGTCAATTGTGGTCAAATACAAGCTTTAATGATTCGTGAAGTCGAATCGAGTCAAATAGTTGGTGCTTGTTGATCCGAGAAGGCGAATTGGGTCACATTGTGCGTACTTGGTGACATGGTAAAACAAATGGATCAAGTTATGGATATTGGTTGATCCGAAAGCCGTATTGGATCAATTGAATGACTTGTTGATCCGAGAAGTCAATTGGGTTCAAATACAAGCTTTAATGATTCGTGAAGTCGAACGGAGTCAAATAGTTGGTGCTTGTTGATCCGACAAGACGAATTGGGTCACATTGTGCGTACTTGGTGACTTGGTAAAAGAAACGGATCAAGTTATGGATACTTGTTGATTCGAGAAGCCGAATTGGGTCAATTGAAAGACTTGCTGATCCGAGAAGTCAATTGGGTTCAAATACAAGCCTTAATGATTCGTGAAGTCGAACGGAGTCAAATAGTTGGTGCTTGTTGATCCGAGAAGGCGAATTGGGTGACATTGTGCGTACTTGGTGACTTTATAAAACAAACGAATCAAGTTATGGATACTTGTTGATCCGAGAAGCCCAATTAAGTCAAATGGAAGACTTGTTGATCCGAGAAGTCAATTGTGGTCAAATACAAGCTTTAATGATTCGTGAAGTCGAATCGAGTCAAATAGTTGGTGCTTGTTGATCCGAGAAGGCGAATTGGGTCACATTGTGCGTACTTGGTGACATGGTAAAACAAATGGATCAAGTTATGGATATTGGTTGATCCGAAAGCCGTATTGGATCAATTGAATGACTTGTTGATCCGAGAAGTCAATTGGGTTCAAATACAAGCTTTACTGATTCGTGAAGTCGAACGGAGTCAAATAGTTGGTGCTTGTTGATTCGACAAGCCGAATTGGGTCACATTGTGTGTACTTGGTGACTTGGTAAAAGAAACGGATCAAGTTATGGATACTTGTTGATTCGAGAAGCCGAATTGGGTCAATTGAAAGACTTGCTGATCCGAGAAGTCAATTGGGTTCAAATACAAGCCTTAATGATTCGTGAAGTCGAACGGAGTCAAATAGTTGGTGCTTGTTGATCCGAGAAGGCGACTTGGGTCACATTGTGCGTACTTGGTGACTTGGTAAAAGAAACGGATCAAGTTATGCATACTTGTTGATCCGAGAAGTCAATTGGGTTCAAATACAAGCCTTAATGATTCGTGAAGTCGAACGGAGTCAAATAGTTGGTGCTTGTTGATTCGAGAAGGCGAATTGGATCACATTGTGCGTACTTGGTGACTTGGTAAAACAAATGGATCAATTATGGATACTTGTTGATTCGAGAAGCCGAATTGGGTCAATTGAAAGACTTGTTGATCCGAGAAGTCAATTGTGGTCAAATACAAGCCTTAATGATTCGTGAAGTGGAATCGAGTCAAATAGTTGGTGCTCGTTGATCCGAGAAGCCGAATTGGGTCAATTGAAAGAATTGTTGATCCGAGAAGTCAATTGGGTTCAAATACAAGCCTTAATGATTCGTGAAGTCGAATGGAGTTAAATAGTTGGTGCTTGTTGATCCGAGAAGGCGAATTGGGTCACATTGTGCGTCCTTGGTGACTTTATAAAACAAACGAATCAAGTTATGGATACTTGTTGATCCGAGAAGCCCAATTAAGTCAAATGGAAGACTTGTTGGTCCGAGAAGTCAATTGTGGTCAAATACAAGCCTTAATGATTTGTGAAGTCGAATCGAGTCAAATAGTTGGTGCTTGTTGATTCGAGAAGCCGAATTGGGTCAATTGAAAGAATTGTTGATCCGAGAAGTCAATTGGGTTCAAATACATGGCTTAATGATTCGTGAAGTCGAACGGAGTCAAATAGTTGGTGCTTGTAGATCCGAGAAGGCGAATTGGGTCACATTTTGGGCGTACTTGGTGACTTGGTAAAACAAACGGATCAAGTTATGGATACTTGTTGATCCGAGAAGCCGAATTAAGTCAATTGGGTTCAAATATAATCCTTAATGATTCATTAAGTCGAACGGAGTCAAATAGTTGGTGCTTGTTGATCCAAGAAGGCGAATTGGGTCACATTGTGCGTACTTGGTGACATGGTAAAACAAATGGATCAAGTTGTGGATATTTGTTGATCCGAAAGCCGAATTGGATCAATTGAATGACTTGTTGATCCGAGAAGTCAATTGGGTTCAAATACAAGCCTTAATGATTCGTGAAGTCGAACGGAGTCAAATAGTTGGTGCTTGTTGATTCGAGAAGGCGAATTGGATCACATTGTGCGTACTTGGTGACTTGGTAAAACAAATGGATCAAGTTATGGATACTTGTTGATTCGAGAAGCCGAATTGGGTCAATTGAAAGACTTGTTGATCCGAGAAGTCAATTGTGGTCAAATACAAGCCTTAATGATTCGTGAAATCGAATCGAGTCAAATAGTTGGTGCTCGTTGATCCGAGAAGCCGAATTGGGTCAATTGAAAGAATTGTTGATCCGAGAAGTCAATTGGGTTCAAATACAAGCCTTAATGATTCGTGAAGTCGAATGGAGTCAAATAGTTGGTGCTTGTTGATCCGAGAAGGCGAATTGGGTCACATTGTGCGTCCTAGGTGACTTTATAAAATAAACAAATCAAGTTATGGATACTTGTTGATCCGAGAAGCCCAATTAAGTCAAATGGAAGACTTGTTGATCCGAGAAGTCAATTGTGGTCAAATACAAGCCTTAATGATTCGTGAAGTCGAATCGAGTCAAATAGTTGGTGCTTGTTGATCCGAGAAGCCGAATTGGGTCAATTGAAAGAATTGTTGATCCGAGAAGTCAATTGGGTTCAAATACATGGCTTAATGATTCGTGAAGTCGAACGGAGTCAAATAGTTGGTGCTTGTAGATCCGAGAAGGCGAATTGGGTCACATTTTGGGCGTACTTGGTGACTTGGAAAAAAAACGGATCAAGTTATGGATACTTGTTGATCCGAGAAGCCGAATTGGGTCAATTGAAAGACTTGTTAATCCCAGAAGTCAATTGGGTTCAAAAATAATCCTTAATGATTCGTGAAGTCGAACGGAGTCAAATAATTGGTGCTTGTTGATCCAAGAAGGCGAATTGGGTCACATTGTGCGTACTTGGTTACATGGTAAAACAAATGGATCAAGTTATGGATATTGGTTGATCCGAAAGCCGTATTGGATCAATTGAATGAATTGTTGATCTGAGAAGTCAATTGGGTTCAAATACAAGCTTTAATGATTCGTGAAGTCGAACGGAGTCAAATTGTTGGTGCTTGTTGATCCGACAAGCCGAATTGGGTCACATTGTGCGTACTTGGTGACTTGGTAAAAGAAACGGATCAAGTTATGGATACTTGTTGATTCCAGAAGCCGAATTGGGTCAATTGAAAGACTTGCTGATCCGAGAAGTCAATTGGGTTCAAATACAAGCCTTAATGATTCGTGAAGTCGAACGGAGTCAAATACTTGGTACTTGTTGATCCGAGAAGGCGAATTGGGTCACATTGTGCGTACTTGGTGACTTGGTAAAAGAAACGGATCAAGTTATGGATACTTGTTGATCCGAGAAGTCAATTGGGTTCAAATACAAACCTTAATGATTCGTGAAGTCGAACGGAGTCAAATAGTTGGTGCTTGTTGATCCGAGAAGGCGAATTGGGTGACATTGTGCGTACTTGGTGACTTTATAAAACAAACGAATCAAGTTATGGATACTTGTTGATCCGAGAAGCCCAATTAAGTCAAATGGAAGACTTGTTGATCCGAGAAGTCAATTGTGGTCAAATACAAGCTTTAATGATTCGTGAAGTCGAATCGAGTCAAATAGTTGGTGCTTGTTGATCCGAGAAGGCGAATTGGGTCACATTGTGCGTACTTGGTGACATGGTAAAACAAATGGATCAAGTTATGGATATTGGTTGATCCGAAAGCCGAATTGGATCAATTGAATGACTTGTTGATCCGAGAAGTCAATTGGGTTCAAATACAAGCCTTAATGATTCGTGAAGTCGAACGGAGTCAAATAGTTGGTGCTTGTTGATTCGAGAAGGCGAATTGGATCACATTGTGCGTACTTGGTGACTTGGTAAAACAAATGGATCAAGTTATGGATACTTGTTGATTCGAGAAGCCGAATTGGGTCAATTGAAAGACTTGTTGATCCGAGAAGTCAATTGTGGTCAAATACAAGCCTTAATGATTCGTGAAGTGGAATCGAGTCAAATAGTTGGTGCTCGTTGATCCGAGAAGCCGAATTGGGTCAATTGAAAGAATTGTTGATCCGAGAAGTCAATTGGGTTCAAATACAAGCCTTAATGATTCGTGAAGTCGAATGGAGTCAAATAGTTGGTGCTTGTTGATCCGAGAAGGCGAATTGGGTCACATTGTGCGTCCTTGGTGACTTTATAAAACAAACGAATCAAGTTATGGATACTTGTTGATCCGAGAAGCCCAATTAAGTCAAATGGAAGACTTGTTGGTCCGAGAAGTCAATTGTGGTCAAATACAAGCCTTAATGATTCGTGAAGTCGCATCGAGTCAAATAGTTGGTGCTTGTTGATTCGAGAAGCCGAATAGGGTCAATTGAAAGAATTGTTGATCCGAGAAGTCAATTGGGTTCAAATACATGGCTTAATGATTCGTGAAGTCGAACGGAGTCAAATAGTTGGTGCTTGTAGATCCGAGAAGGCGAATTGGGTCACATTTTGGGCGTACTTGGTGACTTGGTAAAACAAACGGATCAAGTTATGGATACTTGTTGATCCGAGAAGCCGAATTAAGTCAATTGGGTTCAAATATAATCCTTAATGATTCGTTAAGTCGAACTGAGTGAAATAGTTGGTGCTTGTTGATCCAAGAAGGCGAATTGGGTCACATTGTGCGTACTTGGTGACATGGTAAAACAAATGGATCAAGTTATGGATATTTGTTGATCCGAAAGCCGAATTGGATCAATTGAATGACTTGTTGATCCGAGAAGTCAATTGGGTTCAAATACAAGCCTTAATGATTCGTGAAGTCGAACGGAGTCAAATAGTTGGTGCTTGTTGATTCGAGAAGGCGAATTGGATCACATTGTGCGTACTTGGTGACTTGGTAAAACAAATGGATCAAGTTATGGATACTTGTTGATTCGAGAAGCCGAATTAGGTCAATTGAAAGACTTGTTGATCCGAGAAGTCAATTGTGGTCAAATACAAGCCTTAATGATTCGTGAAGTGGAATCGAGTCAAATAGTTGGTGCTCGTTGATCCGAGAAGCCGAATTGGGTCAATTGAAAGAATTGTTGATCCGAGAAGTCAATTGGGTTCAAATACAAGTCTTAATGATTCGTGAAGTCGAATGGAGTCAAATAGTTGGTGCTTGTTGATCCGAGAAGGCGAATTGGGTCACATTGTGCGTCCTAGGTGACTTTATAAAATAAACAAATCAAGTTATGGATACTTGTTGATCCGAGAAGCCCAATTAAGTCAAATGGAAGACTTGTTGATCCGAGAAGTCAATTGTGGTCAAATACAAGCCTTAATGATTCGTGAAGTCGAATCGAGTCAAATAGTTGGTGCTTGTTGATCCGAGAAGCCGAATTGGGTCAATTGAAAGAATTGTTGATCCGAGAAGTCAATTGGGTTCAAATACATGGCTTAATGATTCGTGAAGTCGAACGGAGTCAAATAGTTGGTGCTTGTAGATCCGAGAAGGCGAATTGGGTCACATTTTGGGCGTACTTGGTGACTTGGAAAAACAAACGGATCAAGTTATGGATACTTGTTGATCCGAGAAGCCGAATTGGGTCAATTGAAAGACTTGTTAATCCCAGAAGTCAATTGGGTTCAAATATAATCCTTAATGATTCGTTAAGTCGAACGGAGTCAAATAGTTGGTGCTTGTTGATCCAAGAAGGCGAATTGGGTCACATTGTGCGTACTTGGTGACATGGTAAAACAAATGGATCAAGTTATGGATATTTGTTGATCCGAAAGCCGAATTGGATCAATTGAATGACTTGTTGATCCGAGAAGTCAATTGGGTTCAAATACAAGCTTTAATGATTCGTGAAGTCGAACGGAGTCAAATAGTTGGTGCTTGTTGATCCGACAAGCCGAATTGGGTCACATTGTGCGTACTTGGTGACTTGGTAAAAGAAACGGATCAAGTTATGGATACGTGTTGATTCGAGAAGCCGAATTGTGTCAATTGAAAGACTTGCTGATCCGAGAAATCAATTGGGTTCAAATACAAGCCTTAATGATTCGTGAAGTCGAACGGAGTCAAATAGTTGGTGCTTGTTGATCCGAGAAGGCGAATTGGGTCACATTGTGCGTACTTGGTGACATGGTAAAAGAAACGGATCAAGTTATGGATACTTGTTGATCCGAGAAGTCAATTGGGTTCAAATACAAGCCTTAATGATTCGTGAAGTCGAACGGAATCAAATAGTTGGTGCTTGTTGATTCGAGAAGGCGAATTGGATCACATTGTGCGTACTTGGTGACTTGGTAAGACAAATGGATCAAGTTATGGATACTTGTTGATTCGAGAAGCCGAATTGGGTCAATTGAAAGACTTGTTGATCCGAGAAGTCAATTGTGGTCAAATACAAGCCTTAATGATTCGTGAAGTCGAATCGAGTCAAATAGTTGGTGCTCGTTGATCCGAGAAGCCGAATTGGGTCAGTTGAAAGAATTGTTGATCCGAGAAGTCAATTAGGTTCAAATACAAGCCTTAATGATTCGTGAAGTCGAACGGAGTCAAATAGTTGGTGCTTGTTGATTCGAGAAGGCGAATTGGATCACATTGTGCGTACTTGGTGACTTGGTAAGACAAATGGATCAAGTTATGGATACTTGTTGATCCGAGAAGCCCAATTAAGTCAAATGGAAGACTTGTTTATCCGAGAAGTCAATTGTGGTCAAATACAAGCCTTAATGATTCGTGAAGTCGAATCGAGTCAAATAGTTGGTGCTTGTTGATCCGAGAAGTCGAATTGGGTCAATTGAAAGAATTATTGATCCGAGAAGTCAATTGGGTTCAAATACATGGCTTAATAATTCTTGAAGTCGAACGGAGTCAAATCGTTGGTGCTTGTAGATCCGAGAAGGCGAATTGGGTCCCATTTTGGGCGTACTTGGTGACTTGGTAAAATAAACAGATCAAGTTATGGATACTTGTTGATCCGAGAAGCCGAATTGGGTCAATTGAAAGACTTGTTAATCCGAGAAGTCAATTGGGTTCAAATATAATCCTTAATGATTCGTTAAGTCGAACGGAGTCAAATAGTTGGTGCTTGTTGATTCGAGAAGGCGAATTGGATCACATTGTGCGTACTTGGTGACTTGGTAAAATAAATGGATCAAGTTATGGATACTTGTTGATTCGAGAAGCCGAATTGGGTCAATTGAAAGACTTGTTGATCCGAGAAGTCAATTGGGTTCAAATACAAGCCTTAATGATTCGTGAAGTCGAACGGAGTCAAATAGTTGGTGCTTGTTGATCCGAGAAGGCGAATTGGGTCACATTGTGCGTACTTGGTGACTTTATAAAACAAACGAATCAAGATATGGATACTTGTTGATCCGAGAAGCCCAATTAAGTCAAATGGAAGACTTGTTGATTCGAGAAGTCAATTGTGGTCATATACAAGCTTTAATGATTCGTGAAGTCGAATCGAGTCAAATAGTTGGTGCTTGTTGATCCGAGAAGGTAAATTGGGTCACATTGTGCGTACTTGGTGACATGGTAAAACAAATGGATCAAGTTATGGATATTGGTTGATCCGAAAGCCGTATTGGATCAATTGAATGACTTGTTGATCCGAGAAGTCAATTGGGTTCAAATACAAGCCTTAATGATTCGTGAAGTCGAACGGAGTCAAATAGTTGGTGCTTGTTGATCCGAGAAGGCGAATTGGGTCACATTGTGCGTACTTGGTGACTTGGTAAAAGAAACGGATCAAGTTATGGATACTTGTTGATCCGAGAAGTCAATTGGGTTCAAATACAAGCCTTAATGATTCGTGAAGTCGAACGGAGTCAAATAGTTGGTGCTTGTTGATTCGAGAAGGCGAATTGGATCACATTGTGCGTACTTGGTGACTTGGTAAGACAAATGGATCAAGTTATGGATACTTGTTGATTCGAGAAGCCGAATTGGGTCAATTGAAAGACTTGTTGATCCGAGAAGTCAATTGGGTTCAAATACAAGCCTTAATGATTCGTGAAGTCGAACGGAGTCAAATAGTTGGTGCTTGTTGATCCGAGAAGGCGAATTGGGTCACATTGTGCGTACTTGGTGACTTTATAAAACAAACGAATCAAGTTATGGATACTTGTTGATCCGAGAAGCCCAATTAAGTCAAATGGAAGACTTGTTGATTCGAGAAGTCAATTGTGGTCATATACAAGCTTTAATGATTCGTGAAGTCGAATCGAGTCAAATAGTTGGTGCTTGTTGATCCGAGAAGGTAAATTGGGTCACATTGTGCGTACTTGGTGACATGGTAAAACAAATGGATCAAGTTATGGATATTGGTTGATCCGAAAGCCGTATTGGATCAATTGAATGACTTGTTGATCCGAGAAGTCAATTGGGTTCAAATACAAGCTTTAATGATTCGTGAAGTCGAACGGAGTCAAATAGTTGGTGCTTGTTGATCCGACAAGACGAATTGGGTCACATTGTGCGTACTTGGTGACTTGGTAAAAGAAACGGATCAAGTTATGGATACTTGTTGATTCGAGAAGCCGAATTGGGTCAATTGAAAGACTTGCTGATCCGAGAAGTCAATTGGGTTCAAATACAAGCCTTAATGATTCGTGAAGTCGAATCGAGTCAAATAGTTGGTGCTTGTTGATTCGAGAAGCCGAATTGGGTCAATTGAAAGAATTGTTGATCCGAGAAGTCAATTGGGTTCAAATACATGGCTTAATGATTCGTGAAGTCGAACGGAGTCAAATAGTTGGTGCTTGTAGATCCGAGAAGGCGAATTGGGTCACATTTTGGGCGTACTTGGTGACTTGGTAAAACAAACGGATCAAGTTATGGATACTTGTTGATCCGAGAAGCCGAATTAAGTCAATTGGGTTCAAATATAATCCTTAATGATTCGTTAAGTCGAACTGAGTCAAATAGTTGGTGCTTGTTGATCCAAGAAGGCGAATTGGGTCACATTGTGCGTACTTGGTGACATGGTAAAACAAATGGATCAAGTTATGGATATTTGTTGATCCGAAAGCCGAATTGGATCAATTGAATGACTTGTTGATCCGAGAAGTCAATTGGGTTCAAATACAAGCCTTAATGATTCGTGAAGTCGAACGGAGTCAAATAGTTGGTGCTTGTTGATTCGAGAAGGCGAATTGGATCACATTGTGCGTACTTGGTGACTTGGTAAAACAAATGGATCAAGTTATGGATACTTGTTGATTCGAGAAGCCGAATTGGGTCAATTGAAAGACTTGTTGATCCGAGAAGTCAATTGTGGTCAAATACAAGCCTTAATGATTCGTGAAGTGGAATCGAGTCAAATAGTTGGTGCTCGTTGATCCGAGAAGCCGAATTGGGTCAATTGAAAGAATTGTTGATCCGAGAAGTCAATTGGGTTCAAATACAAGCCTTAATGATTCGTGAAGTCGAATGGAGTCAAATAGTTGGTGCTTGTTGATCCGAGAAGGCGAATTGGGTCACATTGTGCGTCCTAGGTGACTTTATAAAATAAACAAATCAAGTTATGGATACTTGTTGATCCGAGAAGCCCAATTAAGTCAAATGGAAGACTTGTTGATCCGAGAAGTCAATTGTGGTCAAATACAAGCCTTAATGATTCGTGAAGTCGAATCGAGTCAAATAGTTGGTGCTTGTTGATCCGAGAAGCCGAATTGGGTCAATTGAAAGAATTGTTGATCCGAGAAGTCAATTGGGTTCAAATACATGGCTTAATGATTTGTGAAGTCGAACGGAGTCAAATAGTTGGTGCTTGTAGATCCGAGAAGGCGAATTGGGTCACATTTTGGGCGTACTTGGTCACTTGGAAAAACAAACGGATCAAGTTATGGATACTTGTTGATCCGAGAAGCCGAATTGGGTCAATTGAAAGACTTGTTAATCCGAGAAGTCAATTGGGTTCAAATATAATCCTTAATGATTCGTTAAGTCGAACGGAGTCAAATAGTTGGTACTTGTTGATCCAAGAAGGCGAATTGGGTCACATTGTGCGTACTTGGTGACATGGTAAAACAAATGGATCAAGTTATGGATATTTGTTGATCCGAAAGCCGAATTGGATCAATTGAATGACTTGTTGATCCGAGAAGTCAATTGGGTTCAAATACAAGCTTTAATGATTCGTGAAGTCGAACGGAGTCAAATAGTTGGTGCTTGTTGATCCAACAAGCCGAATTGGGTCACATTGTGCGTACTTGGTGACTTGGTAAAAGAAACGGATCAAGTTATGGATACGTGTTGATTCGAGAAGCCGAATTGTGTCAATTGAAAGACTTGCTGATCCGAGAAGTCAATTGGGTTCAAATACAAGCCTTAATGATTCGTGAAGTCGAACGGAGTCAAATAGTTGGTGCTTGTTGATCCGAGAAGGCGAATTGGGTCACATTGTGCGTACTTGGTGACTTGGTAAAAGAAACGGATCAAGTTATGGATACTTGTTGATCCGAGAAGTCAATTGGGTTCAAATACAAGCCTTAATGATTCGTGAAGTCGAACGGAGTCAAATAGTTGGTGCTTGTTGATTCGAGAAGGCGAATTGGATCACATTGTGCGTACTTGGTGACTTGGTAAGACAAATGGATCAAGTTATGGATACTTGTTGATTCGAGAAGCCGAATTGGGTCAATTGAAAGACTTGTTGATCCGAGAAGTCAATTGTGGTCAAATACAAGCCTTAATGATTCGTGAAGTCGAATCGAGTCAAATAGTTGGTGCTCGTTGATCCGAGAAGCCGAATTGGGTCAGTTGAAAGAATTGTTGATCCGAGAAGTCAATTAGGTTCAAATACAAGCCTTAATGATTCGTGAAGTCGAACGGAGTCAAATAGTTGGTGCTTGTTGATTCGAGAAGGCGAATTGGATCACATTGTGCGTACTTGGTGACTTGGTAAGACAAATGGATCAAGTTATGTATACTTGTTGATTCGAGAAGCCGAATTGGGTCAATTGAAAGACTTGTTGATCCGAGAAGTCAATTGTGGTCAAATACAAGCCTTAATGATTCGTGAAGTCGAATAGAGTCAAATAGTTGGTGCTCGTTGATCCGAGAAGCCGAATTGGGTCAGTTGAAAGAATTGTTGATCCGAGAAGTCAATTGGGTTCAAATACAAGCCTTAATGATTCGTGAAGTCGAATGGAGTCAAATAGTTGGTGCTTGTTGATCCGAGAAGGCGAATTGGGTCACATTGTGCGTCCTTGGTGACTTTATAAAACAAATGAATCAAGTTATGGATACTTGTTGATCCGAGAAGCCCAATTAAGTCAAATGGAAGACTTGTTTATCCGAGAAGTCAATTGTGGTCAAATACAAGCCTTAATGATTCGTGAAGTCGAATCGAGTCAAATAGTTGGTGCTTGTTGATCCGAGAAGTCGAATTGGGTCAATTGAAAGAATTATTGATCCGAGAAGTCAATTGGGTTCAAATACATGGCTTAATAATTCTTGAAGTCGAACGGAGTCAAATCGTTGGTGCTTGTAGATCCGAGAAGGCGAATTGGGTCCCATTTTGGGCGTACTTGGTGACTTGGTAAAATAAACAGATCAAGTTATGGATACTTGTTGATCCGAGAAGCCGAATTGGGTCAATTGAAAGACTTGTTCATCCGGGAAGTCAATTGGGTTAAAATATAATCCTTAATGATTCGTTAAGTCGAACGGAGTCAAATAGTTGGTGCTTGTTGATTCGAGAAGGCGAATTGGATCACATTGTGCGTACTTGGTGACTTGGTAAAATAAATGGATCAAGTTATGGATACTTGTTGATTCGAGAAGCCGAATTGGGTCAATTGAAAGACTTGTTGATCCGAGAAGTCAATTGGGTTCAAATACAAGCCTTAATGATTCGTGAAGTCGAACGGAGTCAAATAGTTGGTGCTTGTTGATCCGAGAAGGCGAATTGGGTCACATTGTGCGTACTTGGTGACTTTATAAAACAAACGAATCAAGTTATGGATACTTGTTGATCCGAGAAGCCCAATTAAGTCAAATGGAAGACTTGTTGATTCGAGAAGTCAATTGTGGTCATATACAAGCTTTAATGATTCGTGAAGTCGAATCGAGTCAAATAGTTGGTGCTTGTTGATCCGAGAAGGCAAATTGGGTCACATTGTGCGTACTTGGTGACATGGTAAAACAAATGGATCAAGTTATGGATATTGGTTGATCCGAAAGCCGTATTGGATCAATTGAATGACTTGTTGATCCGAGAAGTCAATTGGGTTCAAATACAAGCTTTAATGATTCGTGAAGTCGAACGGAGTCAAATAGTTGGTGCTTGTTGATCCGACAAGACGAATTGGGTCACATTGTGCGTACTTGGTGACTTGGTAAAAGAAACGGATCAAGTTATGGATACTTGTTGATTCGAGAAGCCGAATTGGGTCAATTGAAAGACTTGCTGATCCGAGAAGTCAATTGGGTTCAAATACAAGCCTTAATGATTCGTGAAGTCGAACGGAGTCAAATAGTTGGTGCTTGTTGATCCGAGAAGGCGAATTGGGTCACATTGTGCGTACTTGGTGACTTGGTAAAAGAAACGGATCAAGTTATGGATACTTGTTGATCCGAGAAGTCAATTAGGTTCAAATACAAGCCTTACTGATTCGTGAAGTCGAACGGAGTCAAATAGTTGGTGCTTGTTGATTCGAGAAGGCGAATTGGATCACATTGTGCGTACTTGGTGACTTGGTAAAACAAATGGATCAAGTTATGGATACTTGTTGATCCGAGAAGCCCAATTAAGTCAAATGGAAGACTTGTTTATCCGAGAAGTCAATTGTGGTCAAATACAAGCCTTAATGATTCGTGAAGTCGAATCGAGTCAAATAGTTGGTGCTTGTTGATCCGAGAAGTCGAATTGGGTCAATTGAAAGAATTATTGATCCGAGAAGTCAATTGGGTTCAAATACATGGCTTAATAATTCTTGAAGTCGAACGGAGTCAAATCGTTGGTGCTTGTAGATCCGAGAAGGCGAATTGGGTCCCATTTTGGGCGTACTTGGTGACTTGGTAAAATAAACAGATCAAGCTATGGATACTTGTTGATCCGAGAAGCCGAATTGGGTCAATTGAAAGACTTGTTAATCCGAGAAGTCAATTGGGTTCAAATATAATCCTTAATGATTCGTTAAGTCGAACGGAGTCAAATAGTTGGTGCTTGTTGATTCGAGAAGGCGAATTGGATCACATTGTGCGTACTTGGTGACTTGGTAAAATAAATGGATCAAGTTATGGATACTTGTTGATTTCAGAAGCCGAATTGGGTCAATTGAAAGACTTGTTGATCCGAGAAGTCAATTGGGTTCAAATACAAGCCTTAATGATTCGTGAAGTCGAACGGAGTCAAATAGTTGGTGCTTGTTGATCCGAGAAGGCGAATTGGGTCACATTGTGCGTACTTGGTGACTTTATAAAACAAACGAATCAAGTTATGGATACTTGTTGATCCGAGAAGCCCAATTAAGTAAAATGGAAGACTTGTTGATTCGAGAAGTCAATTGTGGTCAAATACAAGCTTTAATGATTTGTGAAGTCGAATCGAGTCAAATAGTTGGTGCTCGTTGATCCGAGAAGGCAAATTGGGTCACATTGTGCGTACTTGGTGACATGGTAAAACAAATGGATCAAGTTATGGATATTGGTTGATCCGAAAGCCGTATTGGATCAATTGAATGACTTGTTGATCCGAGAAGTCAATTGGGTTCAAATACAAGCTTTAATGATTCGTGAAGTCGAACGGAGTCAAATAGTTGGTGCTTGTTGATCCGACAAGACGAATTGGGTCACATTGTGCGTACTTGGTGACTTGGTAAAAGAAACGGATCAAGTTATGGATACTTGTTGATTCGAGAAGCCGAATTGGGTCAATTGAAAGACTTGCTGATCCGAGAAGTCAATTGGGTTCAAATACAAGCCTTAATGATTCGTGAAGTCGAACGGAGTCAAATAGTTGGTGCTTGTTGATCCGAGAAGGCGAATTGGGTCACATTGTGCGTACTTGGTGACTTGATAAAAGAAACGGATCAAGTTATGGATACTTGTTGATCCGAGAAGTCAATTGGGTTCAAATACAAGCCTTACTGATTCGTGAAGTCGAACGGAGTCAAATAGCTGGTGCTTGTTGATTCGAGAAGGCGAATTGGATCACATTGTGCGTACTTGGTGACTTGGTAAATCAAATGGATCAAGTTATGGATACTTGTTGATTGGAGAAGCCAAATTGGGTCAATTGAAAGACTTGTTGATCCGAGAAGTCAATTGTGGTCAAATACAAGCCTTAATGATTCGTGAAGTCGAATCGAGTCAAATAGTTGGTGCTTGTTGATCCGAGAAGTCAAAATGGGTCAATTGAAAGAATTGTTGATCCGAGAAGTCAATTGGGTTCAAATACATGGCTTAATAATTCTTGAAGTCGAACGGAGTCAAATCGTTGGTGCTTGTAGATCCGAGAAGGCGAATTGGGTCCCATTTTGGGCGTACTTGGTGACTTGGTAAAACAAACAGATCAAGTTATGGATACTTGTTGATCCGAGAAGCCGAATTGGGTCAATTGAAAGACTTGTTAATCCGAGAAGTCAATTGGGTTCAAATATAATCCTCAATGATTCGTTAAGTCGAACGGAGTCAAATAGTTGGTGCTTGTTGATCCAAGAAGGCGAGTTGGTTCACATTGTGCGTACTTGGTGACATGGTAAAACAAATGGATCAAGTTATGGATATTTGTTGATCCGAAAGCCGAATTGGATCAATTGAATGACTTGTTGATCCAAGAAGTCAATTGGGCTCAAATACAAGCTTTAATGATTCGTGAAGTCGAACGGAGTCAAATAGTTGGTGCTTGTTGATCCGACAAGCCGAATTGGGTCACATTGTGCGTACTTGGTGACTTGGTAAAAGAAACGGATCAAGTTATTGATACTTGTTGATTCGAGAAGCCGAATTGGGTTAATTGAAAGACTTGTTGATCCGAGAAGTCAATTGGGTTCAAATACAAGCCTTAATGATTCGTGAAGTTGAACGGAGTCAAATAGTTGGTGCTTGTTGATCCGAGAAGGTGAATTGGGTCACATTGTGCGTACTCGGTGACTTGGAAAAAGAAACGGAGCAAGTTATGGATACTTGTTGATTCGAGAAGTCAATTGGGTTCAAATACAAGTCTTAATGATTCGTGAAGTCGAACGGAGTCAAATAGTTGGTGCTTGTTGATTCGAGAAGGCGAATTGGATCACATTGTGCGTACTTGGTGACTTGGTAAAATAAATGGATCAAGTTATGGATACTTGTTGATTCGAGAAGCCGAATTGGGTCAATTGAAAGACTTGTTGATCCGAGAAGTCAATTGGGTTCAAATACAAGCCTTAATGATTCGTGAAGTCGAACGGAGTCAAATAGTTGGTGCTTGTTGATCCGACAAGACGAATTGGGTCACATTGTGCGTACTTGGTGACTTGGTAAAAGAAACGGATCAAGTTATGGATACTTGTTGATTCGAGAAGCCGAATTTGGTCAATTGAAAGACTTGCTGATCCGAGAAGTCAATTGGGTTCAAATACAAGCCTTAATGATTCGTGAAGTCGAACGGAGTCAAATAGTTGGTGCTTGTTGATCCGAGAAGGCGACTTGGGTCACATTGTGCGTACTTGGTGACTTGGTAAAAGAAACGGATCAAGTTATGGATACTTGTTGATGCGAGAAGTCAATTGGGTTCAAATACAAGCCTTAATGATTCGTGAAGTCGAACGGAGTCAAATAGTTGGTGCTTGTTGATTCGAGAAGGCGAATTGGATCACATTGTGCGTACTTGGTGACTTGGTGAAACAAATGGATCAAGTTATGGATACTTGTTGATTCGAGAAGCCGAATTGGGTCAATTGAAAGACTTGTTGATCCGAGAAGTCAATTGTGGTCAAATACAAGCCTTAATGATTCGTGAAGTGGAATCGAGTCAAATAGTTGGTGCTCGTTGTTCCGAGAAGCCGAATTGGGTCAATTGAAAGAATTGTTGATCCGAGAAGTCAATTGGGTTCAAATACAAGCCTTAATGATTCGTGAAGTCGAATGGAGTCAAATAGTTGGTGCTTGTTGATCCGAGAAGGCGAATGGGGTCACATTGTTCGTCCTTGGTGACTTTATAAAACAAACGAATCAAGTTATGGATACTTGTTGATCCGAGAAGGCCAATTAAGTCAAATGGAAGACTTGTTGATCCGAGAAGTCAATTGTGGTCAAATACAAGCCTTAATGATTCGTGAAGTCGAATCGAGTCAAATAGTTGGTGCTTGTTGATCCGAGAAGCCGAATTGGGTCAATTGAAAGAATTGTTGATCCGAGAAGTCAATTGGGTTCAAATACATGGCTTAATGATTCGTGAAGTCGAACGGAGTCAAATAGTTGGTGCTTGTAGATCCGAGAAGGCGAATTGGGTCACATTTTGGGCGTACTTGGTGACTTGGTAAAACAAACGGATCAAGTTATGGATACTTGTTGATCCGAGAAGCCGAATTGGGTCAATTGAAAGACTTGTTAATCCGAGAAGTCAATTGGGTTCAAATACATGCCTTAATGATTCGTGAAGTCGAACGGAGTCAAATAGTTGGTGCTTGTTAATCCGAGAAGGCGAATTGGGTCACATTGTGAGTACTTGGTGACTTGGTAAAACAAACGGATCATGTTATGGAGACTTGTTGATCGGAGAAGTCAATTGGGTTCAAATACAAGCCTTAAGGATTCGTGAAGTCGAACGGAGTCTAATAGTTGGTGTTTGTTGATCCGAAAATGCGAATTGGGTCCCATTGTGCGTCCTTGGTGACTTTATAAAACAAACGAATCAAGTTATGGATACTTGTTGATCGGAGAAGCCCAATTAAGTCAAATGGAAGACTTGTTGATCCGAGAAGTCAATTGTGGTCAAATACAAGCCTTAATGATTCGTGAAGTCGAATCGAGTCAAATAGTTGGTGCTTGTAGATCCGAGAAGCCGAATTGGGTTAATTGAAAGAATTGTTGATCCGATAATTCAACTGGGTTGAAATACATGCCTTAGTGATTCGTGAAGTCGAACGGAGTCAAATAGTTGGTGCTTGTTGATCCGAGAAGGCGAATTGGGTCACATTTTGGGCGTACTTGGTGACTTGGTAAAAGAAACGGATCAAGTTATGGATACTTGTTGATCCTAGAAGCCGAATTGGTTCAATTGAAAGACTAGTTGATCCGAGAAGTCAATTGGGTTCAAATACAAGCGTTAATGATTCGTGAAGTCGAACGGAGTTAAATAGTTGGTGCTTGTTGATCCGAGAAGGCGAATTGGGTCACATTGTACGTCCTTGGTGACTTTATAAAATAAACGAATCAAGTTAAGGATACTTGTTGATCCGAGAAGTCAATTGTGGTCAAATACAAGCCTTAATGATTCGTGAAGTCGAATCGAGTCAAATAGTTGGTGCTCGTTGATCCGAGAAGCCGAATTGGGTCAATTGAAAGAATTGTTGATCCGAGAAGTCAATTGGGTTCAAATACATGGCTTAATGATTCGTGAAGTCGAACGGAGTCAAATAGTTGGTGCTTGTTAATCCAAGAAGGCGAATTGGGTCACACTGTCCGTACTTGGTGACATGGTAAAACAAATGGATCAAGTTATGGATATTGGTTGATCCGAAAGCCGTATTGGATCAATTGAATGACTTGTTGATCTGAGAAGTCAATTGGGTTCAAATACAAGCTTTAATGATTCGTGAAGTCGAACGGAGTCAAATAGTTGGTGCTTGTTGATCCGACAAGCCGAATTGGGTCACATTGTGCGTACTTGGTGACTTGGTAAAAGAAACGGATCAAGTTATGGATACTTGTTGATTCGAGAAGCCGAATTGGGTCAATTGAAAGACTTGCTGATCCGAGAAGTCAATTGGGTTCAAATACAAGCCTTAATGATTCGTGAAGTCGAACGGAGTCAAATAGTTGGTGCTTGTTGATCCGAGAAGGCGAATTGGGTCACATTGTGCGTACTTGGTGACTTGGTAAAAGAAACGGATCAAGTTATGGATACTTGTTGATCCGAGAAGTCAATTGGGTTCAAATACAAGCCTTAATGATTCGTGAAGTCGAACGGAGTCAAATAGTTGGTGCTTGTTGATTCGACAAGGCGAATTGGATCACATTGTGCGTACTTGGTGACTTGGTAAAACAAATGGATCAAGTTATGGATACTTGTTGATTCGAGAAGCCGAATTGGGTCAATTGAAAGACTTGTTGATCCGAGAAGTCAATTGTGGTCAAATACAAGCCTTAATGATTCGTGAAGTCGAATCGAGTCAAATAGTTGGTGCTCGTTGATCCGAGAAGCCGAATTGGGTCAATTGAAAGAATTGTTGATCCGAGAAGTCAATTGGGTTCAAATACAAGCCTTAATGATTCGTGAAGTCGAATGGAGTCAAATAGTTGGTGCTTGTTGATCCGAGAAGGCGAATTGGGTCACATTGTGCGTCCTTGGTGACTTTATAAAACAAACGAATCAAGTTATGGATACTTGTTGATCCGAGAAGCCCAATTTAGTCAAATGGAAGACTTGTTGGTCCGAGAAGTCAATTGTGGTCAAATACAAGCCTTAATGATTCGTGAAGTCGAATCGAGTCAAATAGTTGGTGCTTGTTGATTCGAGAAGCCGAATTGGGTCAATTGAAAGAATTGTTGATCCGAGAAGTCAATTGGGTTCAAATACATGGCTTAATGATTCGTGAAGTCGAACGGAGTCAAATAGGTGGTGCTTGTAGATCCGAGAAGGCGAATTGGGTCACATTTTGGGCGTACTTGGTGACTTGGTAAAACAAACGGATCAAGTTATGGATACTTGTTGATCCGAGAAGCCGAATTAAGTCAATTGGGTTCAAATATAATCCTTAATGATTCGTTAAGTCGAACGGAGTCAAATAGTTGGTGCTTGTTGATCCAAGAAGGCGAATTGGGTCACATTGTGCGTACTTGGTGACATAGTAAAACAAATGGATCAAGTTATGGATATTTGTTGATCCGAAAGCCGAATTGGATCAATTGAATGACTTGTTGATCCGAGAAGTCAATTGGGTTCAAATACAAGCCTTAATGATTCGTGAAGTCGAACGGAGTCAAATAGTTGGTGCTTGTTGATTCGAGAAGGCGAATTGGATCACATTGTGCGTACTCGGTGACTTGGTAAAACAAATGGATCAAGTTATGGATACTTGTTGATTCGAGAAGCCAAATTGGGTCAATTGAAAGACTTGTTGATCCGAGAAGTCAATTGTGGTCAAATACAAGCCTTAATGATTCGTGAAGTCGAATCGAGTCAAATAGTTGGTGCTCGTTGATCCGAGAAGCCGAATTGGGTCAATTGAAAGAATTGTTGATCCGAGAAGTCAATTGGGTTCAAATACAAGCCTTAATGATTCGTGAAGTCGAATGGAGTCAAATAGTTGGTGCTTGTTGATCCGAGAAGGCGAATTGGGTCACATTGTGCGTCCTAGGTGACTTTATAAAATAAACAAATGAAGTTATGGATACTTGTTGATCCGAGAAGCCCAATTAAGTCAAATGGAAGACTTGTTGATCCGGGAAGTCAATTGTGGTCAAATACAAGCCTTAATGATTCGTGAAGTCGAATCGAGTCAAATAGTTGGTGCTTGTTGATCCGAGAAGCCGAATTGGGTCAATTGAAAGAATTGTTGATCCGAGAAGTCAATTGGGTTCAAATACATGGCTTAATGATTTGTGAAGTCGAACGGAGTCAAATAGTTGGTGCTTGTAGATCCGAGAAGGCGAATTGGGTCACATTTTGGGCGTACTTGGTGACTTGGAAAAACAAACGGATCAAGTTACGGATACTTGTTGATCCGAGAAGCCGAATTGGGTCAATTGAAAGACTTGTTAATCCGAGAAGTCAATTGGGATCAAATATAATCCTTAATGATTCGTTAAGTCGAATGGAGTCAAATAGTTGGTGCTTGTTGATCCAAGCAGGCGAATTGGGTCACATTGTGCGTACTTGGTGACATGGTAAAACAAATGGATCAAGTTATGGATATTTGTTGATCCGAAAGCCGAATTGGATCATTTGAATGACTTGTTGATCCGAGAAGTCAATTGGGTTCAAATACAAGCTTTAATGATTCGTGAAGTCGAACGGAGTCAAATAGTTGGTGCTTGTTGATCCGACAAGCCGAATTGGGTCACATTGTGCGTACTTGGTGACTTGGTAAAAGAAACGGATCAAGTTATGGATACTTGTTGATTCGAGAAGCCGAATTGTGTCAATTGAAAGACTTGCTGATCCGAGAAGTCAATTGGGTTCAAATACAAGCCTTAATGATTCGTGAAGTCGAACGGAGTCAAATAGTTGGTGCTTGTTGATCCGAGAACGCGAATTGGGTCACATTGTGCGTACTTGGTGACTTGGTAAAAGAAACGGATCAAGTTATGGATACTTGTTGATCCGAGAAGTCAATTGGGTTCAAATACAAGCCTTAATGATTCGTGAAGTCGAACGGAGTCAAATAGTTGGTGCTTGTTGATTCGAGAAGGCGAATTGGATCACATTGTGCGTACTTGGTGACTTGGTAAGACAAATGGATCAAGTTATGGATACTTGTTGATTCGTGAAGCCGAATTGGGTCAATTGAAAGACTTGTTGATCCGAGAAGTCAATTGTGGTCAAATACAAGCCTTAATGATTCGTGAAGTCGAATCGAGTCAAATAGTTGGTGCTCGTTGATCCAAGAAGCCGAATTGGGTCAGTTGAAAGAATTGTTGATCCGAGAAGTCAATTGGGTTCAAATACAAGCCTTAATGATTCGTGAAGTCGAACGGAGTCAAATAGTTGGTGCTTGTTGATTCGAGAAGGCGAACTGGATCACATTGTGCGTACTTGGTGACTCGGTAAGACAAATGGATCAAGTTATGGATACTTGTTGATTCGAGAAGCCGAATTGGGTCAATTGAAAGACTTGTTGATCCGAGAAGTCAATTATGGTCAAATACAAGCCTTAATGATTCGTGAAGTCGAATCGAGTCAAGTAGTTGGTGCTCGTTGATCCGAGAAGCCGAATTGGGTCAGTTGAAAGAATTATTGATCCGAGAAGTCAATTGGGTTCAAATACAAGCCTTAATGATTCGTGAAGTCGAATGGAGTCAAATAGTTGGTGCTTGTTGATCCGAGAAGGCGAATTGGGTCACATTGTGCGTCCTTGGTGACTTTATAAAACAAATGAATCAAGTTATGGATACTTGTTGATCCGAGAAGCCCAATTAAGTCAAATGGAAGACTTGTTTATCCGAGAAGTCAATTGTGGTCAAATACAAGCCTTAATGATTCGTGAAGTCGAATCGAGTCAAATAGTTGGTGCTTGTTGATCCGAGAAGTCGAATTGGGTCAATTGAAAGAATTATTGATCCGAGAAGTCAATTGGGTTCAAATACATGGCTTAATAATTCTTGAAGTCGAACGGAGTCAAATCGTTGGTGCTTGTAGATCCGAGAAGGCGAATTGGGTCCCATTTAGGGCGTACCTGGTGACTTGGTAAAATAAACAGATCAAGTTATGGATACTTGTTGATCCGAGAAGCCGAATTGGGTCAATTGAAAGACTTGTTAATCCGAGAAGTCAATTGGGTTCAAATATAATCCTTAATGATTCGTTAAGTCGAACGGAGTCAAATAGTTGGTGCTTGTTGATTCTAGAAGGCGAATTGGATCACATTGTGCGTACTTGGTGACTTGGTAAAATAAATGGATCAAGTTATGGATACTTGTTGATTCGAGAAGCCGAATTGGGTCAATTGAAAGACTTGTTGATCCGAGAAGTCAATTGGGTTCAAATACAAGCCTTAATGATTCGTGAAGTCGAACGGAGTCAAATAGTTGGTGCTTGTTGATCCGAGAAGGCGAATTGGGTCACATTGGGCGTACTTGGTGAGTTTATAAAACAAACGAATCAAGTTATGGATACTTGTTGATCCGAGAAGCCCAATTAAGTCAAATGGAAGACTTGTTGATTCGAGAAGTAAATTGTGGTCATATACAAGCTTTAATGATTCCTGAAGTCGAATCGAGTCAAATAGTTGGTGCTTGTTGATCCGAGAAGGCAAATTGGGTCACATTGTGCGTACTTGGTGACATGGTAAAACAAATGGATCAAGTTATGGATATTGGTTGATCCGAAAGCCGTATTGGATCAATTGAATGACTTGTTGATCCGAGAAGTCAATTGGGTTCAAATACAAGCTTTAATGATTCGTGAAGTCGAACGGAGTCAAATAGTTGGTGCTTGTTGATCCGACAAGACGAATTGGGTCACATTGTGCGTACTTGGTGACTTGGTAAAAGAAACGGATCAAGTTATGGATACTTGTTGATTCGAGAAGCCGAATTGGGTCAATTGAAAGACTTGCTGATCCGAGAAGTCAATTGGGTTCAAATACAAGCCTTAATGATTCGTGAAGTCGAACGGAGTCAAATAGTTGGTGCTTGTCGATCCGAGAAGGCGAATTGGGTCACATTGTGCGTACTTGGTGACTTGGTAAAAGAAACGGATCAAGTTATGGATACTTGTTGATCCGAGAAGTCAATTGGGTTCAAATACAAGCCTTACTGATTCGTGAAGTCGAACGGAGGCAAATAGTTGGTGCTTGTTGATTCGAGAAGGCGAATTGGATCACATTGTGCGTACTTGGTGACTTGGTAAAACAAATGGATCAAGTTATGGATACTTGTTGATCCGAGAAGCCCAATTAAGTCAAATGGAAGACTTGTTTATCCGAGAAGTCAATTGTGGTCAAATACAAGCCTTAATGATTCGTGAAGTCGAATCGAGTCAAATAGTTGGTGCTTGTTGATCCGAGAAGTCGAATTGGGTCAATTGAAAGAATTATTGATCCGAGAAGTCAATTGGGTTCAAATACATGGCTTAATAATTCTTGAAGTCGAACGGAGTCAAATCGTTGGTGCTTGTAGATCCGAGAAGGCGAATTGGGCCCCATTTTGGGCGTACTTGGTGACTTGGTAAAATAAACAGATCAAGTTATGGATACTTGTTGATCCGAGAAGCCGAATTGGGTCAATTGAAAGACTTGTTAATCCGAGAAGTCAATTGGGTTCAAATATAATCCTTAATGATTCGTTAAGTCGAACGGAGTCAAATAGTTGGTGCTTGTTGATTCGAGAAGGCGAATTGGATCACATTGTGCGTACTTGGTGACTTGGTAAAATAAATGGATCAAGTTATGGATACTTGTTGATTCGAGAAGCCGAATTGGGTCAATTGAAAGACTTGTTGATCCGAGAAGTCAATTCGGTTCAAATACAAGCCTTAATGATTCGTGAAGTCGAACGGAGTCAAATAGTTGGTGCTTGTTGATCCGAGAAGGCGAATTGGGTCACATTGTGCGTACTTGGTGACTTTGTAAAACAAACGAATCAAGTTATGGATACTTGTTGATCCGAGAAGCCCAATTAAGTCAAATGGAAGACTTGTTGATTCGAGAAGTCAATTGTGGTCAAATACAAGCTTTAATGATTCGTGAAGTCGACTCGAGTCAAATAGTTGGTGCTTGTTGATCCGAGAAGGCAAATTGGGTCACATTGTGCGTACTTGGTGACATGTTAAAACAAATGGATCAAGTTATGGATATTGGTTGATCCGAAAGCCGTATTGGATCAATTGAATGACTTGTTGATCCGAGAAGTCAATTGGGTTCAAATACAAGCTTTAATGATTCGTGAAGTCGAACGGAGTCAAATAGTTGGTGCTTGTTGATCCGACAAGACGAATTGGGTCACATTGTGCGTACTTGGTGACTTGGTAAAAGAAACGGATCAAGTTATGGATACTTGTTGATTCGAGAAGCCGAATTGGGTCAATTGAAAGACTTGCTGATCCGAGAAGTCAATTGGGTTCAAATACAAGCCTTAATGATTCGTGAAGTCGAACGGAGTCAAATAGTTGGTACTTGTTGATCCGAGAAGGCGAATTGGGTCACATTGTGCGTACTTGGTGACTTGGTAAAAGAAACGGATCAAGTTATGGATACTTGTTGATCCGAGAAGTCAATTGGGTTCAAATACAAGCCTTACTGATTCGTGAAGTCGAACAGAGTCAAATAGTTGGTGCTTGTTGATTCGAGAAGGCGAATTGGATCACATTGTGCGTACTTGGTGACTTGGTAAAACAAATGGATCAAGTTATGGATACTTGTTGATTCGAGAAGCCAAATTGGGTCAATTGAAAGACTTGTTGATCCGAGAAGTCAATTGTGGTCAAATACAAGCCTTAATGATTCGTGAAGTGGAATCGAGTCAAATAGTTGGTGCTCGTTGATCCGAGAAGCCGAATTGGGTCAATTGAAAGAATTGTTGATCCGAGAAGTCTATTGGGTTCAAAGACAAGCCTTAATGATTCGTGAAGTCGAATGGAGTCAAATAGTTGGTGCTTGTTGATCCGAGAAGGCGAATTGGTCACATTGTGCGTCCTTGGTGACTTTATAAAACAAACGAATCAAGTTATGGATACTTGTTGATCCGAGAAGCCCAATTAAGTCAAATGGAAGACTTGTTGATCCGAGAAGTCAATTGTGGTCAAATACAAGCTTTAATGATTCGTGAAGTCGAATCGAGTCAAATAGTTGGTGCTTGTTGATCCGAGAAGGCGAATTGGGTCACATTGTGCGTACTTGGTGACATGGTAAAACAAATGGATCAAGTTATGGATATTGGTTGATCCGAAAGCCGTATTGGATCAATTGAATGACTTGTTGATCCGAGAAGTTAATTGGGTTCAAATACAAGCTTTAATGATTCGTGAAGTCGAACGGAGTCAAATAGTTGGTGCTTGTTGATCCGACAAGACGAATTGGGTCACATTGTGCGTACTTGGTGACTTGGTAAAAGAAATGGATCAAGTTATGGATACTTGTTGATTGGAGAAGCCGAATTGGGTCAATTGAAAGATATGCTGATCCGAGAAGTCAATTGGGTTCAAATACAAGCCTTAATGATTCGTGAAGTGGAACGGAGTCAAATAGTTGGTGCTTGTTGATCCGAGAAGGCGACTTGGGTCACATTGTGCGTACTTGGTGACTTGGTAAAAGAAACGGATCAAGTTATGGATACATGTTGATCCGAGAAGTCAATTGGGTTCAAATACAAGCCTTAATGATTCGTGAAGTCGAACGGAGTCAAATAGTTGGTGCTTGTTGATTCGAGAAGGCGAATTGGATCACATTGTGCGTACTTGGTGACTTGGTAAAACAAATGGATCAAGTTATGGATACTTGTTGATTCGAGAAGCCGAATTGGGTCAATTGAAAGACTTGTTGATCCGAGAAGTCAATTGTGGTCAAATACAAGCCTTAATGATTCGTGAAGTGGAATCGAGTCAAATAGTTGGTGCTCGTTGATCCGAGAAGCCGAATTGGGTCAATTGAAAGAATTGTTGATCCGAGAAGTCAATTGGGTTCAAATACAAGCCTTAATGATTCGTGAAGTCGAATGGAGTCAAATAGTTGGTGCTTGTTGATCCGAGAAGGCGAATTGGGTCGCATTGTGCGTCCTTGGTGACTTTATAAAACAAACGAATCAGTTATGGATACTTGTTGATCCGGGAAGGCCAATTAAGTCAAATGGAAGAGTTGTTGATCCGAGAAGTCAATTGTGGTCAAATACAAGCCTTAATGATTCGTGAAGTCGAATCGAGTCAAATAGTTGGTGCTTGTTGATCCGAGAAGCCGAATTGGGTCAATTGAAAGAATTGTTGATCCGAGAAGTCAATTGGGTTCAAATACATGGCTTAATGATTCGTGAAGTCAAACGGAGTCAAATAGTTGGTGCTTGTAGATCCGAGAAGGCGAATTGGGTCACATTTTGGGCGTACTTGGTGACTTGGTAAAACAAACGGATCAAGTTATGGATACTTGTTGATCCGAGAAGCCGAATTGGGTCAATTGAAAGACTTGTTAATCCAAGAAGTCAATTGGGTTCAAATATAATCCTTAATGATTCGTTAAGTCGAACGGAGTCAAATAGTTGGTGCTTGTTGATCCAAGAAGGCGAATTGGGTCACATTGTGCGTACTTGGTGACATGGTAAAATAAATGGATCAAGTTATGGATATTTATTGATCCGAAAGCCGAATTGGATCAATTGAATGACTTGTTGATCCGAGAAGTCAATTGGGTTCAAATACAAGCCTTAATGATTCGTGAAGTCGAACGGAGTCAAATAGTTGGTGCTTGTTGATCCGAGAAGGCGAATTGGGTCACATTGTGCGTACTTGGTGACTTGGTAAAAGAAACTGATCAAGTTATGGATACTTGTTGATCCGAGAAGTCAATTGGGTTCAAATACCAGCCTTACTGATTCGTGAAGTCGAACGGAATCAAATAGTTGGTGGTTGTTGATTCGAGAAGCCGAATTGGATCACATTGTGCGTACTTGGTGACTTGGTAAGACAAATGGATCAAGTTATGGATACTTGTTGATTCGAGAAGCCGAACTGGGTCAATTGAAAGACTTGTTGATCCGAGAAGTCAATTGTGGTCAAATACAAGCCTTAATGATTCGTGAAGTCGAATCGAGTCAAATAGTTGGTGCTCGTTGATCCGAGAAGCCGAATTGAGTCAGTTGAAAGAATTGTTGATCCGAGAAGTCAATTGGGTTCAAATACAAGCCTTAATGATTCGTGAAGTCGAACGGAGTCAAATAGTTGGTGCTTGTTGATTCGAGAAGGCGAATTGGATCACATTGTGCGTACTTGGTGACTTGGTAAAACAAATGGATCAAGTTATGGATACTTGTTGATTCGAGAAGCCGAATTGGGTCAATTGAAAGACTTGTTGATCCGAGAAGTCAATTGTGGTCAAATACAAGCCTTAATGATTCGTGAAGTCGAATCGAGTTAAATAGTTGGTGCTCGTTGATCCGAGAAGCCGAATTGGGCCAATTGAAAGAATTGTTGATCCGAGAAGTCAATTGGGTTCAAATACAAGCCTTAATGATTCGTGAAGTCGAATGGAGTCAAATAGTTGGTGCTTATTGATCCGAGAAGGCGAATTGGTCACATTGTGCGTCCTAGGTGACTTTATAAAATAAACAAATCAAGTTATGGATACTTGTTGATCCGAGAAGCCCAATTAAGTCAAATGGAAGACTTGTTGATCCGAGAAGTCAATTGTGGTCAAATACAAGCCTTAATGATTCGTGAAGTCGAATCGAGTCAAATAGTTGGTGCTTGTTGATCCGAGAAGCCGAATTGGGTCAATTGAAAGAATTGTTGATCCGAGAAGTCAATTGGGTTCAAATACATGGCTTAATGATTCGTGAAGTCGAACGGAGTCAAATAGTTGGTGCTTGTAGATCCGAGAAGGCGAATTGGGTCACATTTTGGGCGTACTTGGTGACTTGGTAAAACAAACGGATCAAGTTATGGATACTTGTTGATCCGAGAAGCCGAATTGGGTCAATTGAAAGACTTGTTAATCCGAGAAGTCAATTGGGTTCAAATATAATCCTTAATGATTCGTTAAGTCGAACGGAGTCAAATAGTTGGTGCTTGTTGATCCAAGAAGGCGAATTGGGTCACATTGTGCGTACTTGGTGACGTGGTAAAACAAATGGATCAAGTTATGGATATTTGTTGATCCGAAAGCCGAATTGGATCAATTGAATGACTTGTTGATCCGAGAAGTCAATTGGGTTCAAATACAAGCTTTAATGATTCGTGAAGTCGAACGGAGTCAAATAGTTGGTGCTTGTTGATCCGACAAGCCGAATTGGGTCACATTGTGCGTACTTGGTGACTTGGTAAAAGAAACGGATCAAGTTATGGATACTTGTTGATTCGAGAAGCCGAACTGTGTCAATTGAAAGACTTGCTGATCCGAGAAGTCAATTGGGTTCAAATACAAGCCTTAATGATTCGTGAAGTCGAACAGAGTCAAATAGTTGGTGCTTGTTGATCCGAGAAGGCGAATTGGGTCACATTGTGCGTACTTGGTGACTTGGTAAAAGAAACGGATCAACTTATGGATACTTGTTGATCCGAGAAGTCAATTGGGTTCAAATACAAGCCTTAATGATTCGTGAAGTCGAACGGAGTCAAATAGTTGGTGCTTGTTGATTCGAGAAGGCGAATTGGATCTCATTGTGCATACTTGGTGACTTGGTAAGACAAATGGATCAAGTTATGGATACTTGTTGATTCGAGAAGCCGAATTGGGTCAATTGAAAGACTTGTTGATCCGCGAAGTCAATTGTGGTCAAATACAAGCCTTAATCATTCGTGAAGTCGAATCGAGTCAAATAGTTGGTGCTCGTTGATCCGAGAAGCCGAATTGGGTCAGTTGAAAGAATTATTGATCCGAGAAGTCAATTGGGTTCAAATACAAGCCTTAATGATTCGTGAAGTCGAATCGAGTCAAATAGTTGGTGCTTGTTGATCCGAGAAGGCGAATTGGGTCACATTGTGCGTCCTTGGTGACTTTATAAAACAAATGAATAAAGTTATGGATACTTGTTGATCCGAGAAGCGCAATTAAGTCAAATGGAAGACTTGTTTATCCGAGAAGTCAATTGTGGTCAAATACAAGCCTTAATGATTCGTGAAGTCGAATCGAGTCAAATAGTTGGTGCTTGTTGATCCGAGAAGTCGAATTGGGTCAATTGAAAGAATTATTGATCCGAGAAGTCAATTGGGTTCAAATACATGGCTTAATAATTCTTGAAGTCGAACGGAGTCAAATCGTTGGTGCTTGTTGATCCGAGAAGGCGAATTGGGTCACATTGTGCGTACTTGGTGACTTTATAAAACAAACGAATCAAGTTATGGATACTTGTTGATCCGAGAAGCCCAATTAAGTCAAATGGAAGACTTGTTGATCCGAGAAGTCAATTGTGGTTAAATACAAGCTTTAATGATTCGTGAAGTCGAATCGAGTCAAATAGTTGGTGCTTGTTGATCCGAGAAGGCGAATTGGGTCACATTGTGCGTACTTGGTGACATGGTAAAACAAATGGATCAAGTTATGGATATTGGTTGATCCGAAAGCCGTATTGGAACAATTGAATGACTTGTTGATCCGAGAAGTCAATTGGGTTCAAATACAAGCTTTAATGATTCGTGAAGTCGAACGGAGTCAAATAGTTGGTGCTTGTTGATCCGACAAGACGAATTGGGTCACATTGTGCGTACTTGGTGACTTGGTAAAAGAAACGGATCAAGTTATGGATACTTGTTGATCCGAGAAGTCAATTGGGTTCAAATACAAGCCTTAATGATTCGTGAAGTCGAACGGAGTCAAATAGTTGGTGCATGTTGATTCGAGAAGGCGAATTGGATCACATTGTGCGTACTTGGTGACTTGGTAAAACAAATGGATCAAGTTATGGATACTTGTTGATTCGAGAAGCCGAATTGGGTCAATTGAAAGACTTGTTGATCCGAGAAGTCAATTGTGGTCAAATACAAGCCTTAATGATTCGTGAAGTCGAATCGAGTCAAATAGTTGGTGCTCGTTGATCCGAGAAGCCGAATTGGGTCAATTGAAAGAATTGTTGATCCGAGAAGTCAATTTGGTTCAAAGACAAGCCTTAATGATTCGTGAAGTCGAATGGAGTCAAATAGTTGGTGCTTGTTGATCCGAGAAGGCGAATTGGGTCATATTGTGCGTCCTTGGTGACTTTATAAAACAAACGAATCAAGTTATGGATACCTGTTGATCCGAGAAGCCCAATTAAGTCAAATGGAAGACTTGTTGATCCGAGAAGTCAATTGTGGTCAAATACCAGCTTTAATGATTCGTGAAGTCAAATCGAGTCAAATAGTTGGTGCTTGTTGATCCGAGAAGGCGAATTGGGTCACATTGTGCGTACTTGGTGACTTGGTAAAACAAATGGATCAAGTTATGGATATTGGTTGATCCGAAAGCCGTATTGGATCAATTGAATGACTTGTTGATCCGAGAAGTCAATTGGGTTCAAATACAAGCTTTAATGATTCGTGAAGTCGAACGGAGTCAAATAGTTGGTGCTTGTTGATCCGACAAGACGAATTGGGTCACATTGTGCGTACTTGGTGACTTGGTAAAAGAAACGGAACAAGTTATGGATACTTGTTGATTCGAGAAGCCGAATTGGGTCAATTGAAAGACTTGCTGATCCGAGAAGTCAATTGGGTTCAAATACAAGCCTTAATGATTCGTGAAGTCGAACGGAGTCAAATAGTTGGTGCTTGTTGATCCGAGAAGGCGACATGGGTCACATTGTGCGTACTTGGTGACTTGGTAAAAGAAACGGATCAAGTTATGGATACTTGTTGATCCGAGAAGTCAATTGGGTTCAAATACAAGCCTTAATGATTCGTGATGTCGAACGGAGTCAAATAGTTGGTGCTTGTTGATTCGAGAAGGCGAATTGGATCACATTGTGCGTACTTGGTGACTTGGTAAAATAAATGGATCAAGTTATGGATACTTGTTGATTCGAGAAGCCGAATTGGGTCAATTGAAAGACTTGTTGATCCGAGAAGTCAATTGTGGTCAAATACAAGCCTTAATGATTCGTGAAGTGGAATCGAGTAAAATAGTTGGGGCTCGTTGATCCGAGAAGCCGAATTGGATCAATTGAAAGAATTGTTGATCCGAGAAGTCAATTGGGTTCAAATACAAGCCTTAATGATTCGTGAAGTCGAATGGAGTCAAATAGTTGGTGCTTGTTGATCCGAGAAGGCGAATTCGGTCACATTGTGCGTCCTTGGTGACTTTATAAAACAAACGAATCAAGTTATGGATACTTGTTGATCCGAGAAGGCCAATTAAGTCAAATGGAAGAGTTATTGATCCGAGAAGTCAATTGTGGTCAAATACAAGCCTTAATGATTCGTGAAGTCGAATCGAGTCAAATAGTTGGTGCTTATTGATCCGAGAAGCCGAATTGGGTCAATTGAAAGAATTGTTGATCCGAGAAGTCAATTGGGTTCAAATACATGGCTTAATGATTCGTGAAGTCGAACGGAGTCAAATAGTTGGTGCTTGTAGATCCGAGAAGGCGAATTGGGTCACATTTTGGGCGTACTTGGTGACTTGGTAAAACAAACGGATCAAGTTATGGATACTTGTTGATCCGAGAAGCCGAATTGGGTCAATTGAAAGACTTGTTAATCCGAGAAGTCAATTGGGTTCAAATATAATCCTTAATGATTCGTTAAGTCGAACAGAGTCAAATAGTTGGTGCTTGTTGATCCAAGAAGGCGAATTGGGTCACATTGTGCGTACTTGGTGACATGGTAAAACAAATGGATCAAGTTATGGATATTTGTTGATCCGAAAGCCGAATTGGATCAATTGAATGACTTGTTGATCCGAGAAGTCAATTGGGTTCAAATACAAGCCTTAATGATTCGTGAAGTCGAACGGAGTCAAATAGTTGGTGCTTGTTGATCCGAGAAGGCGAATTGGGTCACATTGTGCGTACTTGGTGACTTGGTAAAAGAAACGGATCAAGTTATGGATACTTGTTGATCCGAGAAGTCAATTGGGTTCAAATACAAGCCTTACTGATTCGTGAAGTCGAACGGAGTCAAATAGTTGGTGCTTGTTGATTCGAGAAGGCGAATTGGATCACATTGTGCTTACTTGGTGACTTGGTAAGACAAATGGATCAAGTTATGGATACTTGTTGATTCGAGAAGCCGAATTGGGTCAATTGAAAGACTTGTTGATCCGAGAAGTCAATTGTGGTCAAATACAAGCCTTAATGATTCGTGAAGTCGAATCGAGTCAAATAGTTGGTGCTCGTTGATCCGAGAAGCCGAATTGGGTCAGTTGAAAGAATTGTTGATCCGAGAAGTCAATTGGGTTCAAATACAAGCCTTAATGATTCGTGAAGTCGAACGGAGTCAAATAGTTGGTGCTTGTTGATTCGAGAAGGCGAATTGGATCACATTGTGCGTACTTGGTGACTTGGTAAGACAAATGGATCAAGTTATGGATACTTGTTGATTCGAGAAGCCGAATTGGGTCAATTGAAAGACTTGTTGATCCGAGAAGTCAATTGTGGTCAAATACAAGCCTTAATGATTCGTGAAGTCGAATCGAGTCAAATAGTTGGTGCTCGTTGATCCGAGAAGCCGAATTGGGTCAATTGAAAGAATTGTTGATCCGAGAAGTCAATTTGGTTCAAAGACAAGCCTTAATGATTCGTGAAGTCGAATGGAGTCAAATAGTTGGTGCTTGTTGATCCGAGAAGGCGAATTGGGTCATATTGTGCGTCCTTGGTGACTTTATAAAACAAACGAATCAAGTTATGGATACCTGTTGATCCGAGAAGCCCAATTAAGTCAAATGGAAGACTTGTTGATCCGAGAAGTCAATTGTGGTCAAATACCAGCTTTAATGATTCGTGAAGTCAAATCGAGTCAAATAGTTGGTGCTTGTTGATCCGAGAA
This sequence comes from Ajuga chamaepitys, assembly GCA_958295605.1. Lineage (NCBI taxonomy): Eukaryota > Viridiplantae > Streptophyta > Magnoliopsida > Lamiales > Lamiaceae > Ajuga > Ajuga chamaepitys. The sequence continues at coordinate 32,996,448 of OY282505.1, forward strand.
GGCGAATTGGGTCACATTGTGCGTACTTGGTGACTTGGTAAAACAAATGGATCAAGTTATGGATATTGGTTGATCCGAAAGCCGTATTGGATCAATTGAATGACTTGTTGATCCGAGAAGTCAATTGGGTTCAAATACAAGCTTTAATGATTCGTGAAGTCGAACGGAGTCAAATAGTTGGTGCTTGTTGATCCGACAAGACGAATTGGGTCACATTGTGCGTACTTGGTGACTTGGTAAAAGAAACGGAACAAGTTATGGATACTTGTTGATTCGAGAAGCCGAATTGGGTCAATTGAAAGACTTGCTGATCCGAGAAGTCAATTGGGTTCAAATACAAGCCTTAATGATTCGTGAAGTCGAACGGAGTCAAATAGTTGGTGCTTGTTGATCCGAGAAGGCGACATGGGTCACATTGTGCGTACTTGGTGACTTGGTAAAAGAAACGGATCAAGTTATGGATACTTGTTGATCCGAGAAGTCAATTGGGTTCAAATACAAGCCTTAATGATTCGTGATGTCGAACGGAGTCAAATAGTTGGTGCTTGTTGATTCGAGAAGGCGAATTGGATCACATTGTGCGTACTTGGTGACTTGGTAAAATAAATGGATCAAGTTATGGATACTTGTTGATTCGAGAAGCCGAATTGGGTCAATTGAAAGACTTGTTGATCCGAGAAGTCAATTGTGGTCAAATACAAGCCTTAATGATTCGTGAAGTGGAATCGAGTAAAATAGTTGGGGCTCGTTGATCCGAGAAGCCGAATTGGATCAATTGAAAGAATTGTTGATCCGAGAAGTCAATTGGGTTCAAATACAAGCCTTAATGATTCGTGAAGTCGAATGGAGTCAAATAGTTGGTGCTTGTTGATCCGAGAAGGCGAATTCGGTCACATTGTGCGTCCTTGGTGACTTTATAAAACAAACGAATCAAGTTATGGATACTTGTTGATCCGAGAAGGCCAATTAAGTCAAATGGAAGAGTTATTGATCCGAGAAGTCAATTGTGGTCAAATACAAGCCTTAATGATTCGTGAAGTCGAATCGAGTCAAATAGTTGGTGCTTATTGATCCGAGAAGCCGAATTGGGTCAATTGAAAGAATTGTTGATCCGAGAAGTCAATTGGGTTCAAATACATGGCTTAATGATTCGTGAAGTCGAACGGAGTCAAATAGTTGGTGCTTGTAGATCCGAGAAGGCGAATTGGGTCACATTTTGGGCGTACTTGGTGACTTGGTAAAACAAACGGATCAAGTTATGGATACTTGTTGATCCGAGAAGCCGAATTGGGTCAATTGAAAGACTTGTTAATCCGAGAAGTCAATTGGGTTCAAATATAATCCTTAATGATTCGTTAAGTCGAACAGAGTCAAATAGTTGGTGCTTGTTGATCCAAGAAGGCGAATTGGGTCACATTGTGCGTACTTGGTGACATGGTAAAACAAATGGATCAAGTTATGGATATTTGTTGATCCGAAAGCCGAATTGGATCAATTGAATGACTTGTTGATCCGAGAAGTCAATTGGGTTCAAATACAAGCCTTAATGATTCGTGAAGTCGAACGGAGTCAAATAGTTGGTGCTTGTTGATCCGAGAAGGCGAATTGGGTCACATTGTGCGTACTTGGTGACTTGGTAAAAGAAACGGATCAAGTTATGGATACTTGTTGATCCGAGAAGTCAATTGGGTTCAAATACAAGCCTTACTGATTCGTGAAGTCGAACGGAGTCAAATAGTTGGTGCTTGTTGATTCGAGAAGGCGAATTGGATCACATTGTGCTTACTTGGTGACTTGGTAAGACAAATGGATCAAGTTATGGATACTTGTTGATTCGAGAAGCCGAATTGGGTCAATTGAAAGACTTGTTGATCCGAGAAGTCAATTGTGGTCAAATACAAGCCTTAATGATTCGTGAAGTCGAATCGAGTCAAATAGTTGGTGCTCGTTGATCCGAGAAGCCGAATTGGGTCAGTTGAAAGAATTGTTGATCCGAGAAGTCAATTGGGTTCAAATACAAGCCTTAATGATTCGTGAAGTCGAACGGAGTCAAATAGTTGGTGCTTGTTGATTCGAGAAGGCGAATTGGATCACATTGTGCGTACTTGGTGACTTGGTAAGACAAATGGATCAAGTTATGGATACTTGTTGATTCGAGAAGCCGAATTGGGTCAATTGAAAGACTTGTTGATCCGAGAAGTCAATTGTGGTCAAATACAAGCCTTAATGATTCGTGAAGTCGAATCGAGTCAAATAGTTGGTGCTCGTTGATCCGAGAAGCCGAATTGGGTCAGTTGAAAGAATTGTTGATCCGAGAAGTCAATTGGGTTCAAATACAAGCCTTAATGATTCGTGAAGTCGAATGGAGTCAAATAGTTGGTGCTTGTTGATCCGAGAAGGCGAATTGGGTCACATTGTGCGTCCTTGGTGACTTTATAAAATAAATGAATCAAGTTATGGATACTTGTTGATCCGAGAAGCCCAATTAAGTCAAATGGAAGACTTGTTGATCCGAGAAGTCAATTGGGTTCAAATACAAGCCTTAATGATTCGTGAAGTCGAATCGAGTCAAATAGTTGGTGCTTGTTGATCCGAGAAGCCGAATTGGGTCAATTGAAAGAATTGTTGATCCGAGAAGTCAATTGGGTTCAAATACATGGCTTAATAATTCTTGAAGTCGAACGGAGTCAAATAGTTGGTGCTTGTTGATCCGAGAAGGCGAATTGGGTCCCATTTTGGGCGTACTTGGTGACTTGGTAAAACAAACAGATCAAGTTATGGATACTTGTTGATCAGAGAAGCCGAATTGGGTCAATTGAAAGACTTGTTAATCCGAGAAGTCAATTGGGTTCAAATATAATCCTTAATGATTCGTTAAGTCGAACGGAGTCAAATAGTTGGTGCTTGTTGATCCAAGAAGGCGAATTGGGTCACATTGTGCGTACTTGGTGACATGGTAAAACAAATGGATCAAGTTATGGATATTTGTTGATCCGAAAGCCGAATTGGATCAATTGAATGACTTGTTGATCCGAGAAGTCAATTGGGCTCAAATACAAGCTTTAATGATTCGTGAAGTCGAACGGAGACAAATAGTTGGTGCTTGTTGATCCGACAAGCCGAATTGGGTCACATTGTGCGTACTTGGTGACTTGGTAAAAGAAACGGATCAAGTTATTGATACTTGTTGATTCGAGAAGCCGAATTGGGTTAATTGAAAGACTTGTTGATCCGAGAAGTCAATTGGGTTCAAATAGAAGCCTTAATGATTCGTGCAGTTGAACGGAGTCAAATAGTTGGTGCTTGTTGATCCGAGAAGGCGAATTGGGTCACATTGTGCGTACTTGGTGACTTGGTAAAAGAAACGGAGCAAGTTATGGATACTTGTTGATTCGAGAAGTCAATTGGGTTCAAATACAAGCCTTAATGATTCGTGAAGTTGAACGGAGTCAAATAGTTGGTGCTTGTTGATTCGAGAAGGCGAATTGGATCACATTGTGCGTACTTGGTGACTTGGTAAAACAAATGGATCAATTTATGGATACTTGTTGATTCGAGAAGCCGAATTGGGTCAATTGAAAGACTTGTTGATCCGAGAAGTCAATTGGGTTCAAATACAAGCCTTAATGATTCGTGAAGTCGAACGGAGTCAAATAGTTGGTGCTTGTTGATCCGAGAAGGCGAATTGGGTCACATTGTGCGTACTCGGTGACTTTATAAAACTAACGAATCAAGTTATGGATAATTGTTGATCCGAGAAGCCCAATTAAGTCAAATGGAAGACTTGTTGATCCGTGAAGTCAATTGTGGTCAAATACAAGCTTTAATGATTCGTGAAGTCGAATCGAGTCAAATAGTTAGTGCTTGTTGATCCGAGAAGGCGAATTGGGTCACATTGTGCGTACTTGGTGACATGGTAAAACAAATGGATCAAGTTATGGATATTGGTTGATCCGAAAGCCGAATTGGATCAATTGAATGACTTGTTGATCCGAGAAGTCAATTGGGTTCAAATACAAGCTTTAATGATTCGTGAAGTCGAACGGAGTCAAATAGTTGGTGCTTGTTGATCCGACAAGCCGAATTGGGTCACATTGTGCGTACTTGGTGACTTGGTAAAAGAAACGGATCAAGTTATGGATACTTGTTGATTCGAGAAGCCGAATTGGGTCAATTGAAAGACTTGCTGATCCGAGAAGTCAATTGGGTTCAAATACAAGCCTTAATGATTCGTGAAGTCGAACGGAGTCAAATAGTTGGTGCTTGTTGATCCGAGAAGGCGACTTGTGTCACATTGTGCGTACTTGGTGACTTGGTAAAAGAAACGGATCAAGTTATGGATACTTGTTGATCCGAGAAGTCAATTTGGTTCAAATACAAGCCTTAATGATTCGTGAAGTCGAACGGAGTCAAATAGTTGGTGCTTGTTGATTCGAGAAGGCGAATTGGATCACATTGTGCGTACTTGGTGACTTGGTAAAAGAAACGGATCAAGTTATGGATACTTGTTGATTCGAGAAGCCGAATTGGGTCAATTGAAAGACTTGTTGATCCGAGAAGTCAATTGGGTTCAGATACAAGCTTTAATGATTCGTGAAGTCGAACGGAGTCAAATAGTTTATGCTTGTTGATCCGAGAAGGCGAATTGGGTCACATTTTGGGCGTACTTGGTGACTTGGTAAAATAAACGGATCAAGTTATGGATACTTGTTGATCCGAGAAGCCGAATTGGGTCAATTGAAAGACTTGTTAATCCGAGAAGCCGAATTGGGTCAATTGAAAGACTTGTTAATCCGAGAAGTCAATTAGGTTCAAATACAATCCCAAATGATTCGTTAAGTCGAACGGAGTCAAATAGTTGGTGCTTGTTTATCCATGAAGGCGAATTGGCTCACATTGTGCGTACTTGGTGACATGGTAAAACAAATGGATCAAGTTATGGATATTTGTTGATACGAGAAGCCGAATTGGATCAATTGAAAGACTTGTTGATCCGAGAAGTCAATTGGGTTCAAATACAAGCTTTAATGATTCGTGAAGTCGAACGGAGTCAAATAGTTGGTGCTTGTTGATCCGACAAGCCGAATTGGGTCACACTGTGCGTACTTGGTGACTTGTTAAAAGAAACGGATCTAGTTATGGATACTTGTTGATTCGAGAAGCCGAATTGGGTCAATTGAAAGACTTGTTGATTCGAGAAGTCAATTGGGTTCAAATACAAGCCTTAATGATTCGTGAAGTCGAATGGAGTCAAATAGTTGGTGCTTGTTGATCCGAGAAGGTTAATTGGGTCACATTGTGCGTACTTGGTGACTTTATAAATCAAACGAATCAAGTTATGGACACTTGTTGATCCGAGAAGCCCAATTAACTCAAATGGAAGACTTGTTGATCCGAGAAGTCAATTGTGGTCAAATACAAGCTTTAATGATTCGTGAAGTCCAATCGAGTCAAATAGTTGGTGCTTGTTGATGCGAGAAGCCGAATAAGGTCACATTGTGCGTACTTGGTGACTTGGTAAAAGAAACGGATCAAGTTATACTTTTTTTGATCCGAGAAGTCAATTGGGTTCAAATACAAGCCTTAATGATTCGTGAAGTCGAACGGAGTCAAATAGTTAGTGCTTGTTGATCCGAGAAGGCGAATTGGGTCACATTGTGCGTACTTGGTGACTTGGTAAAATAAATGGATCAAGTTATGGATACTTGTTGATCCGAGAAGTCAATTGGGTTCAAATACATGCCTTAATGATTCGTGAAGTTGAACGGAGTCAAATAGTTGGTGCTTGTGAATCCGAGAAGGTGAATTGGGTCACATTGTGCGTACTTGGTGACTTGGTAAAAGAAACGGATCAAGTTATTGATACTTGTTGATCCGAGAAGCCGAATTGGGTCAATTGAAAGACTTGTTGATCCGAGAAGTCAATTGGGTTCAAATACAAGCCTTAATGATTCGTTAAGTCGAACGGAGTCAAATAGATGGTGTTTGTTGATCCAAGAAGGTGAATTGGGTCACATTGTGCGTACTTGGTGACATGGTAAAACAAATGGATCAAGTTATGGATATTTGTTGATCCGAGAAGCCGAATTGGATTAATTGAAAGAATTGTTGATCCGAGAAGTCAATTGGGTTCAAATACATGGCTTAATAATTCTTGAAGTCGAACGGAGTCAAATAGTTGGTGCTTGTTGATCCGAGAAGGCGAATTGGGTCCCATTTTGGGCGTACTTGGTGACTTGGTAAAACAAACAGATCAAGTTATGGATACTTGTTGATCAGAGAAGCCGAATTGGGTCAATTGAAAGACTTGTTAATCCGAGAAGTCAATTGGGTTCAAATATAATCCTTAATGATTCGTTAAGTCGAACGGAGTCAAATAGTTGGTGCTTGTTGATCCAAGATGGCGAATTGGGTCACATTGTGCGTACTTGGTGACATGGTAAAACAAATGGATCAAGTTATGGATATTTGTTGATCCGAAAGCCGAATTGGATCAATTGAATGACTTGTTGATCCGAGAAGTCAATTGGGCTCAAATACAAGCTTTAATGATTCGTGAAGTCGAACGGAGACAAATAGTTGGTGCTTGTTGATCCGACAAGCCGAATTGGGTCACATTGTGCGTACTTGGTGACTTGGTAAAAGAAACGGATCAAGTTATTGATACTTGTTGATTCGAGAAGCCGAATTGGGTTAATTGAAAGACTTGTTGATCCGAGAAGTCAATTGGGTTCAAATAGAAGCCTTAATGATTCGTGAAGTTGAACGGAGTCAAATAGTTGGTGCTTGTTGATCCGAGAAGGCGAATTGGGTCACATTGTGCGTACTTGGTGACTTGGTAAAAGAAACGGAGCAAGTTATGGATACTTGTTGATTCGAGAAGTCAATTGGGTTCAAATACAAGCCTTAATGATTCGTGAAGTTGAACGGAGTCAAATAGTTGGTGCTTGTTGATTCGAGAAGGCGAATTGGATCACATTGTGCGTACTTGGTGACTTGGTAAAATAAATGGATCAATTTATGGATACTTGTTGATTCGAGAAGCCGAATTGGGTCAATTGAAAGACTTGTTGATCCGAGAAGTCAATTGGGTTCAAATACAAGCCTTAATGATTCGTGAAGTCGAACGGAGTCAAATAGTTGGTGCTTGTTGATCCGAGAAGGCGAATTGGGTCACATTGTGCGTACTCGGTGACTTTATAAAACTAACGAATCAAGTTATGGATAATTGTTGATCCGAGAAGCCCAATTAAGTCAAATGGAAGACTTGTTGATCCGTGAAGTCAATTGTGGTCAAATACAAGCTTTAATGATTCGTGAAGTCGAATTGAGTCAAATAGTTAGTGCTTGTTGATCCGAGAAGGCGAATTGGGTCACATTGTGCGTACTTGGTGACATGGTAAAACAAATGGATCAAGTTATGGATATTGGTTGATCCGAAAGCCGAATTGGATCAATTGAATGACTTGTTGATCCGAGAAGTCAATTGGGTTCAAATACAAGCTTTAATGATTCGTGAAGTCGAACGGAGTCAAATAGTTGGTGCTTGTTGATCCGACAAGCCGAATTGGGTCACATTGTGCGTACTTGGTGACTTGGTAAAAGAAACGGATCAAGTTATGGATACTTGTTGATTCGAGAAGCCGAATTGGGTCAATTGAAAGACTTGCTGATCCGAGAAGTCAATTGGGTTCAAATACAAGCCTTAATGATTCGTGAAGTCGAACGGAGTCAAATAGTTGGTGCTTGTTGATCCGAGAAGGCGAATTGGGTCACATTGTGCGTACTCGGTGACTTTATAAAACTAACGAATCAAGTTATGGATAATTGTTGATCCGAGAAGCCCAATTAAGTCAAATGGAAGACTTGTTGATCCGTGAAGTCAATTGTGGTCAAATACAAGCTTTAATGATTCGTGAAGTCGAATCGAGTCAAATAGTTAGTGCTTGTTGATCCGAGAAGGCGAATTGGGTCACATTGTGCGTACTTGGTGACATGGTAAAACAAATGGATCAAGTTATGGATATTGGTTGATCCGAAAGCCGAATTGGATCAATTGAATGACTTGTTGATCCGAGAAGTCAATTGGGTTCAAATACAAGCTTTAATGATTCGTGAAGTCGAACGGAGTCAAATAGTTGGTGCTTGTTGATCCGACAAGCCGAATTGGGTCACATTGTGCGTACTTGGTGACTTGGTAAAAGAAACGGATCAAGTTATGGATACTTGTTGATTCGAGAAGCCGAATTGGGTCAATTGAAAGACTTGCTGATCCGAGAAGTCAATTGGGTTCAAATACAAGCCTTAATGATTCGTGAAGTCGAACGGAGTCAAATAGTTGGTGCTTGTTGATCCGAGAAGGCGACTTGTGTCACATTGTGCGTACTTGGTGACTTGGTAAAAGAAACGGATCAAGTTATGGATACTTGTTGATCCGAGAAGTCAATTTGGTTCAAATACAAGCCTTAATGATTCGTGAAGTCGAACGGAGTCAAATAGTTGGTGCTTGTTGATTCGAGAAGGCGAATTGGATCACATTGTGCGTACTTGGTGACTTGGTAAAAGAAACGGATCAAGTTATGGATACTTGTTGATTCGAGAAGCCGAATTGGGTCAATTGAAAGACTTGTTGATCCGAGAAGTCAATTGGGTTCAGATACAAGCTTTAATGATTCGTGAAGTCGAACGGAGTCAAATAGTTTATGCTTGTTGATCCGAGAAGGCGAATTGGGTCACATTTTGGGCGTACTTGGTGACTTGGTAAAATAAACGGATCAAGTTATGGATACTTGTTGATCCGAGAAGCCGAATTGGGTCAATTGAAAGACTTGTTAATCCGAGAAGCCGAATTGGGTCAATTGAAAGACTTGTTAATCCGAGAAGTCAATTAGGTTCAAATACAATCCCAAATGATTCGTTAAGTCGAACGGAGTCAAATAGTTGGTGCTTGTTTATCCATGAAGGCGAATTGGCTCACATTGTGCGTACTTGGTGACATGGTAAAACAAATGGATCAAGTTATGGATATTTGTTGATACGAGAAGCCGAATTGGATCAATTGAAAGACTTGTTGATCCGAGAAGTCAATTGGGTTCAAATACAAGCTTTAATGATTCGTGAAGTCGAACGGAGTCAAATAGTTGGTGCTTGTTGATCCGACAAGCCGAATTGGGTCACACTGTGCGTACTTGGTGACTTGTTAAAAGAAACGGATCTAGTTATGGATACTTGTTGATTCGAGAAGCCGAATTGGGTCAATTGAAAGACTTGTTGATTCGAGAAGTCAATTGGGTTCAAATACAAGCCTTAATGATTCGTGAAGTCGAATGGAGTCAAATAGTTGGTGCTTGTTGATCCGAGAAGGTTAATTGGGTCACATTGTGCGTACTTGGTGACTTTATAAATCAAACGAATCAAGTTATGGACACTTGTTGATCCGAGAAGCCCAATTAACTCAAATGGAAGACTTGTTGATCCGAGAAGTCAATTGTGGTCAAATACAAGCTTTAATGATTCGTGAAGTCGAATCGAGTCAAATAGTTGGTGCTTGTTGATGCGAGAAGCCGAATAAGGTCACATTGTGCGTACTTGGTGACTTGGTAAAAGAAACGGATCAAGTTATACTTTTTTTGATCCGAGAAGTCAATTGGGTTCAAATACAAGCCTTAATGATTCGTGAAGTCGAACGGAGTCAAATAGTTAGTGCTTGTTGATCCGAGAAGGCGAATTGGGTCACATTGTGCGTACTTGGTGACTTGGTAAAATAAATGGATCAAGTTATGGATACTTGTTGATCCGAGAAGTCAATTGGGTTCAAATACATGCCTTAATGATTCGTGAAGTTGAACGGAGTCAAATAGTTGGTGCTTGTGAATCCGAGAAGGTGAATTGGGTCACATTGTGCGTACTTGGTGACTTGGTAAAAGAAACGGATCAAGTTATTGATACTTGTTGATCCGAGAAGCCGAATTGGCTCAATTGAAAGACTTGTTGATCCGAGAAGTCAATTGGGTTCAAATACAAGCCTTAATGATTCGTTAAGTCGAACGGAGTCAAATAGATGGTGTTTGTTGATCCAAGAAGGTGAATTGGGTCACATTGTGCGTACTTGGTGACATGGTAAAACAAATGGATCAAGTTATGGATATTTGTTGATCCGAGAAGCCGAATTGGATTAATTGAAAGAATTGTTGATCCGAGAAGTCAATTGGGTTCAAATACATGGCTTAATGATTCTTGAAGTCGAACGGAGTCAAATAGTTGGTGCTTGTTGATCCGAGAAGGCGAATTGGGTCCCATTTTGGGCGTACTTGGTGACTTGGTAAAACAAACAGATCAAGTTATGGATACTTGTTGATCAGAGAAGCCGAATTGGGTCAATTGAAAGACTTGTTAATCCGAGAAGTCAATTGGGTTCAAATATAATCCTTAATGATTCGTTAAGTCGAACGGAGTCAAATAGTTGGTGCTTGTTGATCCAAGATGGCGAATTGGGTCACATTGTGCGTACTTGGTGACATGGTAAAACAAATGGATCAAGTTATGGATATTTGTTGATCCGAAAGCCGAATTGGATCAATTGAATGACTTGTTGATCCGAGAAGTCAATTGGGCTCAAATACAAGCTTTAATGATTCGTGAAGTCGAACGGAGACAAATAGTTGGTGCTTGTTGATCCGACAAGCCGAATTGGGTCACATTGTGCGTACTTGGTGACTTGGTAAAAGAAACGGATCAAGTTATTGATACTTGTTGATTCGAGAAGCCGAATTGGGTTAATTGAAAGACTTGTTGATCCGAGAAGTCAATTGGGTTCAAATAGAAGCCTTAATGATTCGTGAAGTTGAACGGAGTCAAATAGTTGGTGCTTGTTGATCCGAGAAGGCGAATTGGGTCACATTGTGCGTACTTGGTGACTTGGTAAAAGAAACGGAGCAAGTTATGGATACTTGTTGATTCGAGAAGTCAATTGGGTTCAAATACAAGCCTTAATGATTCGTGAAGTTGAACGGAGTCAAATAGTTGGTGCTTGTTGATTCGAGAAGGCGAATTGGATCACATTGTGCGTACTTGGTGACTTGGTAAAATAAATGGATCAATTTATGGATACTTGTTGATTCGAGAAGCCGAATTGGGTCAATTGAAAGACTTGTTGATCCGAGAAGTCAATTGGGTTCAAATACAAGCCTTAATGATTCGTGAAGTCGAACGGAGTCAAATAGTTGGTGCTTGTTGATCCGAGAAGGCGAATTGGGTCACATTGTGCGTACTCGGTGACTTTATAAAACTAACGAATCAAGTTATGGATAATTGTTGATCCGAGAAGCCCAATTAAGTCAAATGGAAGACTTGTTGATCCGTGAAGTCAATTGTGGTCAAATACAAGCTTTAATGATTCGTGAAGTCGAATTGAGTCAAATAGTTAGTGCTTGTTGATCCGAGAAGGCGAATTGGGTCACATTGTGCGTACTTGGTGACATGGTAAAACAAATGGATCAAGTTATGGATATTGGTTGATCCGAAAGCCGAATTGGATCAATTGAATGACTTGTTGATCCGAGAAGTCAATTGGGTTCAAATACAAGCTTTAATGATTCGTGAAGTCGAACGGAGTCAAATAGTTGGTGCTTGTTGATCCGACAAGCCGAATTGGGTCACATTGTGCGTACTTGGTGACTTGGTAAAAGAAACGGATCAAGTTATGGATACTTGTTGATTCGAGAAGCCGAATTGGGTCAATTGAAAGACTTGCTGATCCGAGAAGTCAATTGGGTTCAAATACAAGCCTTAATGATTCGTGAAGTCGAACGGAGTCAAATAGTTGGTGCTTGTTGATCCGAGAAGGCGACTTGTGTCACATTGTGCGTACTTGGTGACTTGGTAAAAGAAACGTATCAAGTTATGGATACTTGTTGATCCGAGAAGTCAATTTGGTTCAAATACAAGCCTTAATGATTCGTGAAGTCGAACGGAGTCAAATAGTTGGTGCTTGTTGATTCGAGAAGGCGAATTGGATCACATTGTGCGTACTTGGTGACTTGGTAAAAGAAACGGATCAAGTTATGGATACTTGTTGATTCGAGAAGCCGAATTGGGTCAATTGAAAGACTTGTTGATCCGAGAAGTCAATTGGGTTCAGATACAAGCTTTAATGATTCGTGAAGTCGAACGGACTCAAATAGTTTATGCTTGTTGATCCGAGAAGGCGAATTGGGTCACATTTTGGGCGTACTTGGTGACTTGGTAAAATAAACGGATCAAGTTATGGATACTTGTTGATCCGAGAAGCCGAATTGGGTCAATTGAAAGACTTGTTAATCCGAGAAGCCGAATTGGGTCAATTGAAAGACTTGTTAATCCGAGAAGTCAATTAGGTTCAAATACAATCCCAAATGATTCGTTAAGTCAAACGGAGTCAAATAGTTGGTGCTTGTTGATCCAAGAAGGCGAATTGGGTCACATTGTGCGTACTTGGTGACATGGTAAAACAAATGGATCAAGTTATGGATATTTGTTGATCCGAAAGCCGAATTGGATCAATTGAATGACTTGTTGATCCGAGAAGTCAATTGGGCTCAAATACAAGCTTTAATGATTCGTGAAGTCGAACGGAGACAAATAGTTGGTGCTTGTTGATCCGACAAGCCGAATTGGGTCACATTGTGCGTACTTGGTGACTTGGTAAAAGAAACGGATCAAGTTATTGATACTTGTTGATTCGAGAAGCCGAATTGGGTTAATTGAAAGACTTGTTGATCCGAGAAGTCAATTGGGTTCAAATAGAAGCCTTAATGATTCGTGCAGTTGAACGGAGTCAAATAGTTGGTGCTTGTTGATCCGAGAAGGCGAATTGGGTCACATTGTGCGTACTTGGTGACTTGGTAAAAGAAACGGAGCAAGTTATGGATACTTGTTGATTCGAGAAGTCAATTGGGTTCAAATACAAGCCTTAATGATTCGTGAAGTTGAACGGAGTCAAATAGTTGGTGCTTGTTGATTCGAGAAGGCGAATTGGATCACATTGTGCGTACTTGGTGACTTGGTAAAACAAATGGATCAATTTATGGATACTTGTTGATTCGAGAAGCCGAATTGGGTCAATTGAAAGACTTGTTGATCCGAGAAGTCAATTGGGTTCAAATACAAGCCTTAATGATTCGTGAAGTCGAACGGAGTCAAATAGTTGGTGCTTGTTGATCCGAGAAGGCGAATTGGGTCACATTGTGCGTACTCGGTGACTTTATAAAACTAACGAATCAAGTTATGGATAATTGTTGATCCGAGAAGCCCAATTAAGTCAAATGGAAGACTTGTTGATCCGTGAAGTCAATTGTGGTCAAATACAAGCTTTAATGATTCGTGAAGTCGAATCGAGTCAAATAGTTAGTGCTTGTTGATCCGAGAAGGCGAATTGGGTCACATTGTGCGTACTTGGTGACATGGTAAAACAAATGGATCAAGTTATGGATATTGGTTGATCCGAAAGCCGAATTGGATCAATTGAATGACTTGTTGATCCGAGAAGTCAATTGGGTTCAAATACAAGCTTTAATGATTCGTGAAGTCGAACGGAGTCAAATAGTTGGTGCTTGTTGATCCGACAAGCCGAATTGGGTCACATTGTGCGTACTTGGTGACTTGGTAAAAGAAACGGATCAAGTTATGGATACTTGTTGATTCGAGAAGCCGAATTAGGTCAATTGAAAGACTTGCTGATCCGAGAAGTCAATTGGGTTCAAATACAAGCCTTAATGATTCGTGAAGTCGAACGGAGTCAAATAGTTGGTGCTTGTTGATCCGAGAAGGCGACTTGTGTCACATTGTGCGTACTTGGTGACTTGGTAAAAGAAACGGATCAAGTTATGGATACTTGTTGATCCGAGAAGTCAATTTGGTTCAAATACAAGCCTTAATGATTCGTGAAGTCGAACGGAGTCAAATAGTTGGTGCTTGTTGATTCGAGAAGGCGAATTGGATCACATTGTGCGTACTTGGTGACTTGGTAAAAGAAACGGATCAAGTTATGGATACTTGTTGATTCGAGAAGCCGAATTGGGTCAATTGAAAGACTTGTTGATCCGAGAAGTCAATTGGGTTCAGATACAAGCTTTAATGATTCGTGAAGTCGAACGGAGTCAAATAGTTTATGCTTGTTGATCCGAGAAGGCGAATTGGGTCACATTTTGGGCGTACTTGGTGACTTGGTAAAATAAACGGATCAAGTTATGGATACTTGTTGATCCGAGAAGCCGAATTGGGTCAATTGAAAGACTTGTTAATCCGAGAAGCCGAATTGGGTCAATTGAAAGACTTGTTAATCCGAGAAGTCAATTAGGTTCAAATACAATCCCAAATGATTCGTTAAGTCGAACGGAGTCAAATAGTTGGTGCTTGTTTATCCATGAAGGCGAATTGGCTCACATTGTGCGTACTTGGTGACATGGTAAAACAAATGGATCAAGTTATGGATATTTGTTGATACGAGAAGCCGAATTGGATCAATTGAAAGACTTGTTGATCCGAGAAGTCAATTGGGTTCAAATACAAGCTTTAATGATTCGTGAAGTCGAACGGAGTCAAATAGTTGGTGCTTGTTGATCCGACAAGCCGAATTGGGTCACACTGTGCGTACTTGGTGACTTGTTAAAAGAAACGGATCTAGTTATGGATACTTGTTGATTCGAGAAGCCGAATTGGGTCAATTGAAAGACTTGTTGATTCGAGAAGTCAATTGTGTTCAAATACAAGCCTTAATGATTCGTGAAGTCGAATGGAGTCAAATAGTTGGTGCTTGTTGATCCGAGAAGGTTAATTGGGTCACATTGTGCGTACTTGGTGACTTTATAAATCAAACGAATCAAGTTATGGACACTTGTTGATCCGAGAAGCCCAATTAACTCAAATGGAAGACTTGTTGATCCGAGAAGTCAATTGTGGTCAAATACAAGCTTTAATGATTCGTGAAGTCGAATCGAGTCAAATAGTTGGTGCTTGTTGATGCGAGAAGCCGAATAAGGTCACATTGTGCGTACTTGGTGACTTGGTAAAAGAAACGGATCAAGTTATACTTTTTTTGATCCGAGAAGTCAATTGGGTTCAAATACAAGCCTTAATGATTCGTGAAGTCGAACGGAGTCAAATAGTTAGTGCTTGTTGATCCGAGAAGGCGAATTGGGTCACATTGTGCGTACTTGGTGACTTGGTAAAATAAATGGATCAAGTTATGGATACTTGTTGATCCGAGAAGTCAATTGGGTTCAAATACATGCCTTAATGATTCGTGAAGTTGAACGGAGTCAAATAGTTGGTGCTTGTGAATCCGAGAAGGTGAATTGGGTCACATTGTGCGTACTTGGTGACTTGGTAAAAGAAACGGATCAAGTTATTGATACTTGTTGATCCGAGAAGCCGAATTGGGTCAATTGAAAGACTTGCTGATCCGAGAAGTCAATTGGGTTCAAATACAAGCCTTAATGATTCGTGAAGTCGAACGGAGTCAAATAGTTGGTGCTTGTTGATCCGAGAAGGCGACTTGTGTCACATTGTGCGTACTTGGTGACTTGGTAAAAGAAACGGATCAAGTTATGGATACTTGTTGATCCGAGAAGTCAATTTGGTTCAAATACAAGCCTTAATGATTCGTGAAGTCGAACGGAGTCAAATAGTTGGTGCTTGTTGATTCGAGAAGGCGAATTGGATCACATTGTGCGTACTTGGTGACTTGGTAAAAGAAACGGATCAAGTTATGGATACTTGTTGATTCGAGAAGCCGAATTGGGTCAATTGAAAGACTTGTTGATCCGAGAAGTCAATTGGGTTCAGATACAAGCTTTAATGATTCGTGAAGTCGAACGGAGTCAAATAGTTTATGCTTGTTGATCCGAGAAGGCGAATTGGGTCACATTTTGGGCGTACTTGGTGACTTGGTAAAATAAACGGATCAAGTTATGGATACTTGTTGATCCGAGAAGCCGAATTGGGTCAATTGAAAGACTTGTTAATCCGAGAAGCCGAATTGGGTCAATTGAAAGACTTGTTAATCCGAGAAGTCAATTAGGTTCAAATACAATCCCAAATGATTCGTTAAGTCGAACGGAGTCAAATAGTTGGTGCTTGTTTATCCATGAAGGCGAATTGGCTCACATTGTGCGTACTTGGTGACATGGTAAAACAAATGGATCAAGTTATGGATATTTGTTGATACGAGAAGCCGAATTGGATCAATTGAAAGACTTGTTGATCCGAGAAGTCAATTGGGTTCAAATACAAGCTTTAATGATTCGTGAAGTCGAACGGAGTCAAATAGTTGGTGCTTGTTGATCCGACAAGCCGAATTGGGTCACACTGTGCGTACTTGGTGACTTGTTAAAAGAAACGGATCTAGTTATGGATACTTGTTGATTCGAGAAGCCGAATTGGGTCAATTGAAAGACTTGTTGATTCGAGAAGTCAATTGGGTTCAAATACAAGCCTTAATGATTCGTGAAGTCGAATGGAGTCAAATAGTTGGTGCTTGTTGATCCGAGAAGGTTAATTGGGTCACATTGTGCGTACTTGGTGACTTTATAAATCAAACGAATCAAGTTATGGACACTTGTTGATCCGAGAAGCCCAATTAACTCAAATGGAAGACTTGTTGATCCGAGAAGTCAATTGTGGTCAAATACAAGCTTTAATGATTCGTGAAGTCGAATCGAGTCAAATAGTTGGTGCTTGTTGATGCGAGAAGCCGAATAAGGTCACATTGTGCGTACTTGGTGACTTGGTAAAAGAAACGGATCAAGTTATACTTTTTTTGATCCGAGAAGTCAATTGGGTTCAAATACAAGCCTTAATGATTCGTGAAGTCGAACGGAGTCAAATAGTTAGTGCTTGTTGATCCGAGAAGGCGAATTGGGTCACATTGTGCGTACTTGGTGACTTGGTAAAATAAATGGATCAAGTTATGGATACTTGTTGATCCGAGAAGTCAATTGGGTTCAAATACATGCCTTAATGATTCGTGAAGTTGAACGGAGTCAAATAGTTGGTGCTTGTGAATCCGAGAAGGTGAATTGGGTCACATTGTGCGTACTTGGTGACTTGGTAAAAGAAACGGATCAAGTTATTGATACTTGTTGATCCGAGAAGCCGAATTGGGTCAATTGAAAGACTTGTTGATCCGAGAAGTCAATTGGGTTCAAATACAAGCCTTAATGATTCGTTAAGTCGAACGGAGTCAAATAGATGGTGTTTGTTGATCCAAGAAGGTGAATTGGGTCACATTGTGCGTACTTGGTGACATGGTAAAACAAATGGATCAAGTTATGGATATTTGTTGATCCGAGAAGCCGAATTGGATTAATTGAAAGAATTGTTGATCCGAGAAGTCAATTGGGTTCAAATACATGGCTTAATAATTCTTGAAGTCGAACGGAGTCAAATAGTTGGTGCTTGTTGATCCGAGAAGGCGAATTGGGTCCCATTTTGGGCGTACTTGGTGAATTGGTAAAACAAACAGATCAAGTTATGGATACTTGTTGATCAGAGAAGCCGAATTGGGTCAATTGAAAGACTTGTTAATCCGAGAAGTCAATTGGGTTCAAATATAATCCTTAATGATTCGTTAAGTCGAACGGAGTCAAATAGTTGGTGCTTGTTGATCCAAGATGGCGAATTGGGTCACATTGTGCGTACTTGGTGACATGGTAAAACAAATGGATCAAGTTATGGATATTTGTTGATCCGAAAGCCGAATTGGATCAATTGAATGACTTGTTGATCCGAGAAGTCAATTGGGCTCAAATACAAGCTTTAATGATTCGTGAAGTCGAACGGAGACAAATAGTTGGTGCTTGTTGATCCGACAAGCCGAATTGGGTCACATTGTGCGTACTTGGTGACTTGGTAAAAGAAACGGATCAAGTTATTGATACTTGTTGATTCGAGAAGCCGAATTGGGTTAATTGAAAGACTTGTTGATCCGAGAAGTCAATTGGGTTCAAATAGAAGCCTTAATGATTCGTGAAGTTGAACGGAGTCAAATAGTTGGTGCTTGTTGATCCGAGAAGGCGAATTGGGTCACATTGTGCGTACTTGGTGACTTGGTAAAAGAAACGGAGCAAGTTATGGATACTTGTTGATTCGAGAAGTCAATTGGGTTCAAATACAAGCCTTAATGATTCGTGAAGTTGAACGGAGTCAAATAGTTGGTGCTTGTTGATTCGAGAAGGCGAATTGGATCACATTGTGCGTACTTGGTGACTTGGTAAAATAAATGGATCAATTTATGGATACTTGTTGATTCGAGAAGCCGAATTGGGTCAATTGAAAGACTTGTTGATCCGAGAAGTCAATTGGGTTCAAATACAAGCCTTAATGATTCGTGAAGTCGAACGGAGTCAAATAGTTGGTGCTTGTTGATCCGAGAAGGCGAATTGGGTCACATTGTGCGTACTCGGTGACTTTATAAAACTAACGAATCAAGTTATGGATAATTGTTGATCCGAGAAGCCCAATTAAGTCAAATGGAAGACTTGTTGATCCGTGAAGTCAATTGTGGTCAAATACAAGCTTTAATGATTCGTGAAGTCGAATTGAGTCAAATAGTTAGTGCTTGTTGATCCGAGAAGGCGAATTGGGTCACATTGTGCGTACTTGGTGACATGGTAAAACAAATGGATCAAGTTATGGATATTGGTTGATCCGAAAGCCGAATTGGATCAATTGAATGACTTGTTGATCCGAGAAGTCAATTGGGTTCAAATACAAGCTTTAATGATTCGTGAAGTCGAACGGAGTCAAATAGTTGGTGCTTGTTGATCCGACAAGCCGAATTGGGTCACATTGTGCGTACTTGGCGACTTGGTAAAAGAAACGGATCAAGTTATGGATACTTGTTGATTCGAGAAGCCGAATTGGGTCAATTGAAAGACTTGCTGATCCGAGAAGTCAATTGGGTTCAAATACAAGCCTTAATGATTCGTGAAGTCGAACGGAGTCAAATAGTTGGTGCTTGTTGATCCGAGAAGGCGACTTGTGTCACATTGTGCGTACTTGGTGACTTGGTAAAAGAAACGTATCAAGTTATGGATACTTGTTGATCCGAGAAGTCAATTTGGTTCAAATACAAGCCTTAATGATTCGTGAAGTCGAACGGAGTCAAATAGTTGGTGCTTGTTGATTCGAGAAGGCGAATTGGATCACATTGTGCGTACTTGGTGACTTGGTAAAAGAAACGGATCAAGTTATGGATACTTGTTGATTCGAGAAGCCGAATTGGGTCAATTGAAAGACTTGTTGATCCGAGAAGTCAATTGGGTTCAGATACAAGCTTTAATGATTCGTGAAGTCGAACGGACTCAAATAGTTTATGCTTGTTGATCCGAGAAGGCGAATTGGGTCACATTTTGGGCGTACTTGGTGACTTGGTAAAATAAACGGATCAAGTTATGGATACTTGTTGATCCGAGAAGCCGAATTGGGTCAATTGAAAGACTTGTTAATCCGAGAAGCCGAATTGGGTCAATTGAAAGACTTGTTAATCCGAGAAGTCAATTAGGTTCAAATACAATCCCAAATGATTCGTTAAGTCGAACGGAGTCAAATAGTTGGTGCTTGTTGATCCAAGAAGGCGAATTGGGTCACATTGTGCGTACTTGGTGACATGGTAAAACAAATGGATCAAGTTATGGATATTTGTTGATCCGAAAGCCGAATTGGATCAATTGAATGACTTGTTGATCCGAGAAGTCAATTGGGCTCAAATACAAGCTTTAATGATTCGTGAAGTCGAACGGAGACAAATAGTTGGTGCTTGTTGATCCGACAAGCCGAATTGGGTCACATTGTGCGTACTTGGTGACTTGGTAAAAGAAACGGATCAAGTTATTGATACTTGTTGATTCAAGAAGCCGAATTGGGTTAATTGAAAGACTTGTTGATCCGAGAAGTCAATTGGGTTCAAATAGAAGCCTTAATGATTCGTGCAGTTGAACGGAGTCAAATAGTTGGTGCTTGTTGATCCGAGAAGGCGAATTGGGTCACATTGTGCGTACTTGGTGACTTGGTAAAAGAAACGGAGCAAGTTATGGATACTTGTTGATTCGAGAAGTCAATTGGGTTCAAATACAAGCCTTAATGATTCGTGAAGTTGAACGGAGTCAAATAGTTGGTGCTTGTTGATTCGAGAAGGCGAATTGGATCACATTGTGCGTACTTGGTGACTTGGTAAAACAAATGGATCAATTTATGGATACTTGTTGATTCGAGAAGCCGAATTGGGTCAATTGAAAGACTTGTTGATCCGAGAAGTCAATTGGGTTCAAATACAAGCCTTAATGATTCGTGAAGTCGAACGGAGTCAAATAGTTGGTGCTTGTTGATCCGAGAAGGCGAATTGGGTCACATTGTGCGTACTCGGTGACTTTATAAAACTAACGAATCAAGTTATGGATAATTGTTGATCCGAGAAGCCCAATTAAGTCAAATGGAAGACTTGTTGATCCGTGAAGTCAATTGTGGTCAAATACAAGCTTTAATGATTCGTGAAGTCGAATCGAGTCAAATAGTTAGTGCTTGTTGATCCGAGAAGGCGAATTGGGTCACATTGTGCGTACTTGGTGACATGGTAAAACAAATGGATCAAGTTATGGATATTGGTTGATCCGAAAGCCGAATTGGATCAATTGAATGACTTGTTGATCCGAGAAGTCAATTGGGTTCAAATACAAGCTTTAATGATTCGTGAAGTCGAACGGAGTCAAATAGTTGGTGCTTGTTGATCCGACAAGCCGAATTGGGTCACATTGTGCGTACTTGGTGACTTGGTAAAAGAAACGGATCAAGTTATGGATACTTGTTGATTCGAGAAGCCGAATTGGGTCAATTGAAAGACTTGCTGATCCGAGAAGTCAATTGGGTTCAAATACAAGCCTTAATGATTCGTGAAGTCGAACGGAGTCAAATAGTTGGTGCTTGTTGATCCGAGAAGGCGACTTGTGTCACATTGTGCGTACTTGGTGACTTGGTAAAAGAAACGGATCAAGTTATGGATACTTGTTGATCCGAGAAGTCAATTTGGTTCAAATACAAGCCTTAATGATTCGTGAAGTCGAACGGAGTCAAATAGTTGGTGCTTGTTGATTCGAGAAGGCGAATTGGATCACATTGTGCGTACTTGGTGACTTGGTAAAAGAAACGGATCAAGTTATGGATACTTGTTGATTCGAGAAGCCGAATTGGGTCAATTGAAAGACTTGTTGATCCGAGAAGTCAATTGGGTTCAGATACAAGCTTTAATGATTCGTGAAGTCGAACGGAGTCAAATAGTTTATGCTTGTTGATCCGAGAAGGCGAATTGGGTCACATTTTGGGCGTACTTGGTGACTTGGTAAAATAAACGGATCAAGTTATGGATACTTGTTGATCCGAGAAGCCGAATTGGGTCAATTGAAAGACTTGTTAATCCGAGAAGCCGAATTGGGTCAATTGAAAGACTTGTTAATCCGAGAAGTCAATTAGGTTCAAATACAATCCCAAATGATTCGTTAAGTCGAACGGAGTCAAATAGTTGGTGCTTGTTTATCCATGAAGGCGAATTGGCTCACATTGTGCGTACTTGGTGACATGGTAAAACAAATGGATCAAGTTATGGATATTTGTTGATACGAGAAGCCGAATTGGATCAATTGAAAGACTTGTTGATCCGAGAAGTCAATTGGGTTCAAATACAAGCTTTAATGATTCGTGAAGTCGAACGGAGTCAAATAGTTGGTGCTTGTTGATCCGACAAGCCGAATTGGGTCACACTGTGCGTACTTGGTGACTTGTTAAAAGAAACGGATCTAGTTATGGATACTTGTTGATTCGAGAAGCCGAATTGGGTCAATTGAAAGACTTGTTGATTCGAGAAGTCAATTGGGTTCAAATACAAGCCTTAATGATTCGTGAAGTCGAATGGAGTCAAATAGTTGGTGCTTGTTGATCCGAGAAGGTTAATTGGGTCACATTGTGCGTACTTGGTGACTTTATAAATCAAACGAATCAAGTTATGGACACTTGTTGATCCGAGAAGCCCAATTAACTCAAATGGAAGACTTGTTGATCCGAGAAGTCAATTGTGGTCAAATACAAGCTTTAATGATTCGTGAAGTCGAATCGAGTCAAATAGTTGGTGCTTGTTGATGCGAGAAGCCGAATAAGGTCACATTGTGCGTACTTGGTGACTTGGTAAAAGAAACGGATCAAGTTATACTTTTTTTGATCCGAGAAGTCAATTGGGTTCAAATACAAGCCTTAATGATTCGTGAAGTCGAACGGAGTCAAATTGTTAGTGCTTGTTGATCCGAGAAGGCGAATTGGGTCACATTGTGCGTACTTGGTGACTTGGTAAAATAAATGGATCAAGTTATGGATACTTGTTGATCCGAGAAGTCAATTGGGTTCAAATACATGCCTTAATGATTCGTGAAGTTGAACGGAGTCAAATAGTTGGTGCTTGTGAATCCGAGAAGGTGAATTGGGTCACATTGTGCGTACTTGGTGACTTGGTAAAAGAAACGGATCAAGTTATTGATACTTGTTGATCCGAGAAGCCGAATTGGGTCAATTGAAAGACTTGTTGATCCGAGAAGTCAATTGGGTTCAAATACAAGCCTTAATGATTCGTTAAGTCGAACGGAGTCAAATAGATGGTGTTTGTTGATCCAAGAAGGTGAATTGGGTCACATTGTGCGTACTTGGTGACATGGTAAAACAAATGGATCAAGTTATGGATATTTGTTGATCCGAGAAGCCGAATTGGATTAATTGAAAGAATTGTTGATCCGAGAAGTCAATTGGGTTCAAATACATGGCTTAATAATTCTTGAAGTCGAACGGAGTCAAATAGTTGGTGCTTGTTGATCCGAGAAGGCGAATTGGGTCCCATTTTGGGCGTACTTGGTGACTTGGTAAAACAAACAGATCAAGTTATGGATACTTGTTGATCAGAGAAGCCGAATTGGGTCAATTGAAAGACTTGTTAATCCGAGAAGTCAATTGGGTTCAAATATAATCCTTAATGATTCGTTAAGTCGAACGGAGTCAAATAGTTGGTGCTTGTTGATCCAAGATGGCGAATTGGGTCACATTGTGCGTACTTGGTGACATGGTAAAACAAATGGATCAAGTTATGGATATTTGTTGATCCGAAAGCCGAATTGGATCAATTGAATGACTTGTTGATCCGAGAAGTCAATTGGGCTCAAATACAAGCTTTAATGATTCGTGAAGTCGAACGGAGACAAATAGTTGGTGCTTGTTGATCCGACAAGCCGAATTGGGTCACATTGTGCGTACTTGGTGACTTGGTAAAAGAAACGGATCAAGTTATTGATACTTGTTGATTCGAGAAGCCGAATTGGGTTAATTGAAAGACTTGTTGATCCGAGAAGTCAATTGGGTTCAAATAGAAGCCTTAATGATTCGTGAAGTTGAACGGAGTCAAATAGTTGGTGCTTGTTGATCCGAGAAGGCGAATTGGGTCACATTGTGCGTACTTGGTGACTTGGTAAAAGAAACGGAGCAAGTTATGGATACTTGTTGATTCGAGAAGTCAATTGGGTTCAAATACAAGCCTTAATGATTCGTGAAGTTGAACGGAGTCAAATAGTTGGTGCTTGTTGATTCGAGAAGGCGAATTGGATCACATTGTGCGTACTTGGTGACTTGGTAAAATAAATGGATCAATTTATGGATACTTGTTGATTCGAGAAGCCGAATTGGGTCAATTGAAAGACTTGTTGATCCGAGAAGTCAATTGGGTTCAAATACAAGCCTTAATGATTCGTGAAGTCGAACGGAGTCAAATAGTTGGTGCTTGTTGATCCGAGAAGGCGAATTGGGTCACATTGTGCGTACTCGGTGACTTTATAAAACTAACGAATCAAGTTATGGATAATTGTTGATCCGAGAAGCCCAATTAAGTCAAATGGAAGACTTGTTGATCCGTGAAGTCAATTGTGGTCAAATACAAGCTTTAATGATTCGTGAAGTCGAATCGAGTCAAATAGTTAGTGCTTGTTGATCCGAGAAGGCGAATTGGGTCACATTGTGCGTACTTGGTGACATGGTAAAACAAATGGATCAAGTTATGGATATTGGTTGATCCGAAAGCCGAATTGGATCAATTGAATGACTTGTTGATCCGAGAAGTCAATTGGGTTCAAATACAAGCTTTAATGATTCGTGAAGTCGAACGGAGTCAAATAGTTGGTGCTTGTTGATCCGACAAGCCGAATTGGGTCACATTGTGCGTACTTGGCGACTTGGTAAAAGAAACGGATCAAGTTATGGATACTTGTTGATTCGAGAAGCCGAATTGGGTCAATTGAAAGACTTGCTGATCCGAGAAGTCAATTGGGTTCAAATACAAGCCTTAATGATTCGTGAAGTCGAACGGAGTCAAATAGTTGGTGCTTGTTGATCCGAGAAGGCGACTTGTGTCACATTGTGCGTACTTGGTGACTTGGTAAAAGAAACGTATCAAGTTATGGATACTTGTTGATCCGAGAAGTCAATTTGGTTCAAATACAAGCCTTAATGATTCGTGAAGTCGAACGGAGTCAAATAGTTGGTGCTTGTTGATTCGAGAAGGCGAATTGGATCACATTGTGCGTACTTGGTGACTTGGTAAAAGAAACGGATCAAGTTATGGATACTTGTTGATTCGAGAAGCCGAATTGGGTCAATTGAAAGACTTGTTGATCCGAGAAGTCAATTGGGTTCAGATACAAGCTTTAATGATTCGTGAAGTCGAACGGAGTCAAATAGTTTATGCTTGTTGATCCGAGAAGGCGAATTGGGTCACATTTTGGGCGTACTTGGTGACTTGGTAAAATAAACGGATCAAGTTATGGATACTTGTTGATCCGAGAAGCCGAATTGGGTCAATTGAAAGACTTGTTAATCCGAGAAGCCGAATTGGGTCAATTGAAAGACTTGTTAATCCGAGAAGTCAATTAGGTTCAAATACAATCCCAAATGATTCGTTAAGTCGAACGGAGTCAAATAGTTGGTGCTTGTTTATCCATGAAGGCGAATTGGCTCACATTGTGCGTACTTGGTGACATGGTAAAACAAATGGATCAAGTTATGGATATTTGTTGATACGAGAAGCCGAATTGGATCAATTGAAAGACTTGTTGATCCGAGAAGTCAATTGGGTTCAAATACAAGCTTTAATGATTCGTGAAGTCGAACGGAGTCAAATAGTTGGTGCTTGTTGATCCGACAAGCCGAATTGGGTCACATTGTGCGTACTTGGTGACTTGTTAAAAGAAACGGATCAAGTTATGGATACTTGTTGATTCGAGAAGCCGAATTGGGTCAATTGAAAGACTTGTTGATTCGAGAAGTCAATTGGGTTCAAATACAAGCCTTAATGATTCGTGAAGTCGAATGGAGTCAAATAGTTGGTGCTTGTTGATCCGAGAAGGTGAATTGGGTCACATTGTGCGTACTTGGTGACTTTATAAATCAAACGAATCAAGTTATGGACACTTGTTAATCCGAGAAGCCCAATTAACTCAAATGGAAGACTTGTTGATCCGAGAAGTCAATTGTGGTCAAATACAAGCTTTAATGATTCGTGAAGTCGAATCGAGTCAAATAGTTGGTGCTTGTTGATCCGAGAAGCCGAATAAGGTCACATTGTGCGTACTTGGTGACTTGGTAAAAGAAACGGATCAAGTTATACTTTTTTTGATCCGAGAAGTCAATTGGGTTCAAATACAAGCCTTAATGATTCGTGAAGTCGAACGGAGTCAAATAGTTAGTGCTTGTTGATCCGAGAAGGCGAATTGGGTCACATTGTGCGTACTTGGTGACTTGGTAAAATAAATGGATCAAGTTATGGATACTTGTTGATCCGAGAAGTCAATTGGGTTCAAATACATGCCCTAATGATTCGTGAAGTTGAACGGAGTCAAATAGTTGGTGCTTGTGAATCCGAGAAGGTGAATTGGGTCACATTGTGCGTACTTGGTGACTTGGTAAAAGAAACGGATCAAGTTATTGATACTTGTTGATCCGAGAAGCCGAATTGGGTCAATTGAAAGACTTGTTGATCCGAGAAGTCAATTGGGTTCAAATACAAGCCTTAATGATTCGTGAAGTCGAACGGAGTCAAATAGTTGGTGCTTGTTGATCCGAGAAGGCGAATTGGGTCACATTGTGCGTACTCGGTGACATGGTAAAACAAATGGATCAAGTTATGGATATTTGTTTATCCGAGAAGCCGAATTGGATCAATTGAAAGACTTGTTGATCTGAGAAGTCAAGTGGGTTCAAATACAAGCTTTAATGATTCGTGAAGTCGAACGGAGTCAAATAGTTGGTGCTTGTTGATCCGATAAGCCGAATTGGGTCACATTGTGCGTACTTGGTGACTTGGTAAAACAAACGGATCATGTTATGGATACTTGTTGATCCGAGAAGCCGAATTGGGTCAATTGAAAGAATTGTTGATCCGAGAAGTTAATTGGGTTCAAATACATGCCTTAATGATTCGTGAAGTCGAACGGAGTCAAATAGTTGGTGCTTGTTGATCCGAGAAGGCGAATTGGGTCACATTTTGGGCGTACTTGGTGACTTGGTAAAACAAACGGATCAAGTTAGGATACTTGTTGATCCGAGAAGCCAAATTGGGTCAATTGAAAGACTTGTTGATCCGAGAAGTCAATTGGGTTCAAATACAATCCTTAATGATTCGTTAAGTTGAACGGAGTCAAATAGTTGGTGCTTGTTGATCCAAGAAGGCGAATTGGGTCACATTGTGCGTACTTGGTGACATGGTAAAACAAATGGATCAAGTTATGGATATTTGTTGATCCGAGAAGCCGAATTGGATCAATTGAAAGACTTGTTGATCCGTCAATTAGGTTCAAATACAAGCTTTAATGATTCGTGAAGTCGAACGGAGTCAAATAGTTGGTGCTTGTTGATCCGACAAGCCGAATTGGGTCACATTGTGCGTACTTGGTGACTTGGTAAAAGAAACGGATCAAGTTATGGATACTTGTTGATCCGAGAAGCCCAATTAAGTCAAATGGAGGACTTGTTGATCTGAGAAGTCAATTGTGGTCAAATAGTTTTAGCAGACTTCAATAATAATCTCCAAACCTAAGATCATGGGTTTAAATAGTACTTACAAAGGGAAATAAATTGCAAATTGATCCTAAGAATATTAAAAATAACAAATGGCAACAAAACGCAAAAAGGCGAAGCAATTACAGAAGTTTAGAAAAATAAATATCCATGCAAAAGGAGAACTAGTTATGAACGACGTTTATCCAGTTTTTCCCAGAACTCAAAAGCTTTTCGATCTGCATCATCTCCCCGGGGTATGAGAGATTCGTCCTCGAAGTTGGAGGGTCATCGTCGAAGGAAGAGTCACCAACATATGAAATGAGATGCTTCACATTGAAGATGTCGGACATGTGGATGTTGCTCGGTAAAGCAAGGCGATAAGCATTGGGGTTGATGCGCTCGAGAATCTCGACGGGACCATTTTTTTACGGGCTGCCAGCTTAGAGTATGCATGCACTGGAAAACGGTCCTTGGTGAGGATAGCCTAAACGAAGTCCCGGGCACGAAAAGGACTTCGCGGCGACCACGATCCGCTTTGAGCTTGTACTCGGAACTCGCGGCAAGGAGATTAGCGTGTACTTCCTGATGAATATGCTGAATATCCTGGACAAAATCTGTAGCCACACCATGAGGCCGCACGGCATCGGGCATCGGTGGACCTGATCATCGCGCGATTGTGTGCAAAATCAGCAGCTAGAAGTTTGGTGTCCCATGATTTGACGTAATCTCCCACAAGAGCTCGCAAGAGAGAACCCAATGAGCGATTAACAACTTCCGTCTGGCCATCGGTCTGAGGATGATAAGCCGAGCTGAAGTTTAACGAGGTGTTAACCATATGCCACAGGCTACGCCAAAAATGGCTTAGAGACCGGGTGTCATGATCTGAAACGATCATGGAAGGAAGACCGTGCAACCGATAAACATCTCGGAAGAAAAGCTGCGCCACGGCGGTGGCATGTGTAGTTTTCTTGCAGGCGATAAAATGGACCATTTTAGAAAAATGGTCGATGACGATGAAAATGGTGTCATGCCCCCGTTGAGTGCGAGGAAGGCCGAGAACAAAGCCCATACTAATGTCAGTCCACGGTTGACTCGGGATAGGAAGTGGCAAGTATAACCCAGCATTAGACGCCTGACCCTTGGCAAGATGGCACGTGCGACAGCGACTAACAAAATGATTAACATCACGGCGCAAAGATGGCCAAAAATAGGATTTCGCTAGAAGCTGGAATGTGCGTTCCTGACCCGCATGACCCAAGTTATGTAGTTCTTGAATCAAGAGCAAACGAAGGTTGTAGTCTGGTATGCAAAGGCGCGTGCCAAAGAATAGAAAACCATTGTCCATGAAGAAGTCACGACGCTCACATGCGGTTAAGGCAGCGATGATCTTCGAGAAAAAGGGGTCAATGGTGTACAAGTCAGGTAGTGTGTCGAAGCCCGGAATGAGTACACACATTTCTAGCAGGAGGGAGTGACGCCTGCTTAAGGCATCCGCAACGCGATTAGTGATACCGGACTTGTGTTTAATGACGAAAATAAATTGTTGTAAATTAATACGCATGCCACGAAGTGTGTCGAGCAGATATCTTATCTTGATTACCAATATAGCGCAAGATCAGTAAATAGGACGGACTCACGATGAAATAGATAATGTCGCCAGTGCTTAATGGCTTGAACAATAGCATAGAATTCAACATCGTAAGTGCTAAAATGAACTTTCGGCCCTTTAAGTTTTTCGTTGAAGTAGGCCACGAGCCTGCTCCCTTGGCTTAGGACGGGATCGATGCCTAGTTTAGAAACATCACAATGTAGTTCAAACGGGCTCTGAAAGTCGGGAAGGACCAATATCGGTGCCGAGGTGAGCCGTTATTTAATGGTTTCGAATGCAGAGGCTGCCGCGGAC
This sequence comes from Ajuga chamaepitys, assembly GCA_958295605.1. Taxonomy (NCBI): domain Eukaryota; kingdom Viridiplantae; phylum Streptophyta; class Magnoliopsida; order Lamiales; family Lamiaceae; genus Ajuga; species Ajuga chamaepitys. The sequence continues at coordinate 33,025,459 of OY282505.1, forward strand.
GTCCAACATAACCTTTGTCCATGTAAGCAATCCGTTAATGGGGCCATAATGTCGTTGAAATGAGGAATGAATTGATGGTAGAACGAGGCCAAACCATGGAAGCTTCGAACATCCGAAACGATCTGTGGCGTAGGCCAGTTAACAATGGCAGTGACCTTCGAAGGATCAACTGCGAGGCCGGCGGAAGAAATAATGTAGTCAAGGAAATGAACACGAGGCGCGCAAAGGACTCATTTCGGCAGAGTGGCAAAAAATTGATCGCGGCAAAGGATGCCGAGGACCTCACAGAGGTGCTGCACATGTAATCCAAGGGAAGCACTGTATACCAAAATGTCATCAAAGTAAACAACGACCGACTTACCAATAAAAGGACGGAGAGTTTGGTTCATGGTGCGCATGAAGGTGTTGGGGGCGTTCAATAAACCAAATGGCATGACCAACCATTCGAACAAACCTTCACGGGTTTTGAACGCCGTTTTCCATTCATCCCCAGGGCGAACACGAATTTGATGGTAGCCACTCTTAAGATCAAGCTTACTAAAATGAGAAGCGCCATGCAACTGATCAAGGAGGTCATCCAATAGGGGAATAGGAAACCGATAACGAATCGTTATCTTGTTAATGGCCCGACTATCAATGCACATCCGCCATGACCCATCTTTCTTCGGCGTCAATAATGATGGGACAGCACAGGGGCTAAGTCTCTCACAGACATGGCCCTTAGCGGGGAGCGCCTCGACCTGACGACGAAGTTCTTCATGTTCAGCCGGGCGCATGTGGTAATGAAGGTGATTACGGAGGGCCGCACCGGGCATAAGGTCGATGCAATGCTGGATGTCACAGAGGGACGGAAGCCCGTCTGGTAGGTCGTCAGGAAAGACATCATGAAATTCAGCGAGCAAGTCTTGTACCGATGAGGGGGTCGGAGATGGCTCGGGAGACGTGGTGGCCACAAGAAGGTAAGCAATATCCGATTCGGCCATGGCTGTCTCAAAAGAGGCCCAGGATAACAATGAGATGGTGGTATCCGATGTTGGAGTCTGCCTATTGGGTCCCGGGAGGAGGATAATCTTCTTGCCCCGAAATAAAAAAGAGTAAGTGTTCAAACGGTCGTCGTGGAAAGTGGCACGATAAAATTGCCAAGGACGCCCCAACAACAGGTGGCAGGCATCCATAGGCACAACATCACAATAAATATCATCAACATAGGTAGAGCAAACGGAGAGATAAGTAATTCAGACCCACGACTCAACCAAGAAAGTTTGTACGGACGAGGGTATGTTTCGGTGGATAATCCTAACTTAGTAACAGAAGTTTCAGAGATTACATTCTCACCACTACCGGAGTCAATAATAAAGGAACAAATCTTACCGCTGATCGTGCAAGTCGATTGGAAGATAGAAGAACGCAGGTCGTCGTCTGTCGGCGCACGAGGAGTAAGAAAGGTGCGGCGTACCATGAGAAGAGGGCCCGAGTCGCCCTCAACGAACTCCATATCATTCTCTGTATGAGGCGAGGGAAGAGATTTGGCATCAGCAGTAAGTTGGTCAAGGGCAGCCAAGGTGCGATTCAGCGGTTGACGGCATTGTGACATACGATGGCCGGGTTCGCCGCTGATGGGCTTCAGACACAGTATATGGGTCAAACATGTTGCTAGTGTCCTGTAAAGGCAACCGGAGGCCTCCAATATAGCACAAAACCGTCTAAGACGGGGTCTCGTGGAGGTTATTACAAGCAATGAGAGCGTAAAATTCGGTCGTATACTCATCGACCGACTTTTGGCCCTGGCGAAGATGCTGGAGACGCTGATATAAGTCCCCATCATAGTTGAAGGGTAGGAATGCAGCGTGAACATGCTTACGAAACTTCTCCCAAGATGTAACTTTAGATTTGCCTTGGGGCGCAGGGTGGACCTTGAACTGTTGCCATCAGGCCTGGGCCCGGCCTCGCAGGCGAGTGGTAACGAGGGGGACACGAGACTGGGGTGGGACCTCCTTGAGCTCCAAGACTTCTTCGACGGTAGCAAGCCAATCAATAACTTCATCAGCCGATAGGGTTCCGGTGAATTCCCACCAGCGGTCCTCTATGCGCGGCGCAGGCGGTGGAGCAACAGAACATGGGTTAAGATCGTCGTCATTGTGCGAGTCATTGTTCTCCGGATTAGAGTTCGGAGATTAAACGTTCATAGCGGCGATTTGGGCGGTAAGTTGCTCAACCTGTTGGCGAAGTTGCGCGATCTCGTCACGTCTCAACACCTAGTCGAGATTGGCGTCACGTTGATTGTGATTGCGGGGAGGCATGTCTGTTGATCGTCCTGACGATGTTACCAGATGATGCACATCGGAACCACAAAACCGTAACAATACACCGACGTTGATATTAGGAAAATATTCCATCAATGCAAATGAGATAAACTCCAATATTAGTTTTAGCAGATTTCAATAATAATCTCCAAACCCTAAGATCATGGGTTTAAATAGTACTTACAAAAGGAAATAAATTGCAAACTAATCCTAAGAATATTAAAAATAACAAATGCTAATAAAATGCAAAAAGGAGAAGCAATTACGGAAGTTTAGAAAAATAAATATCCATGCAAAAGGAGAACTAGTTATGAACGCCGTTTATCCAATTTGTCCAAGAACTCCAAAGCTTTTCGATCCGCATCACTCCAGCACCCACCCAACCCCAAGCCAAGAAAATAAATAAATATATTTCTAAAACCCCAATGCATGACATACATTTACCATGAATTGAGACATATTTATCACGATATGTAATTGTAGTGCTTTCGACTCAATTGTAGCAAACAATGAATGTTCATTAGTGATAACACAAAGTTCGACCGCTAAAATCGAGCTTGCGAGCTTTATGTCGTATTTATCTCGTTGTCTTGGTGTCTAATGCATTCGATTATCGAATATAAGAGAGCTTGTTCGAGGATTTGGTTAAATCGAATAGGGTTAGTCGAAGAGCTTGTTTTGATTAACTAGGATTAAGATACAACAAGGCTATTAGAGTTTGTTAATAGTCTTGAGATAAGAGCTTGAATCACAATTAATCGGGTATTAACAATAGTTGCATAAATCGTCTAAGACCAAGGGGAAGCATGATCAAGGGTAGATCATTTTATTACTTGAAAACTAAAAATTAAAAAAAAAACATTATATCGTCTTTGTTTATTCAAAATTTCGTTTAATTGCTTTTTATTGTTATTAGTAGGTTATTAGTTGTTTACTAACCCCCCCCCCCCCACCTTGTATTGCTTTTCTAAGTTGTTTAAATTTCTATATATTTAACTCTAATTGCTTGATATTAGAATCAAAACCAATCGACCGTCCTCAGTGAGATCGACCCTTACTTGTCACTCTACTAGTTAGAGTTGTAGGATACGGTTAAGTATATTTTTATATACATTAATTTGGTGGTGAATAACGCTGCCAATTATTATTATTATTATTATTATTATTATTATTATTATTATTATTATTATTATTATTATTATTATTATTATTATTATTATTATTATTATTATTATTATTATTATTATTATTATTATTATTATTATTATTATTGTTTTTGTTGTTGTTGTTGTTGTTGTTGTTGTTGTTGTTGTTGTTGTTATTATTACTACTACTACTACTACTACTACTATTATTATTATTCTCTTATGCAAAAGTCCCGCTAATTCTGATTAATCCCCGCCTAGGCGCTAGACGCCAACTAACCGCCTAGTTTTATTTCTCAATTCCTTCCCGCCTAATCACACTTATGCCTCGACCAACTCGTCTAGGCTCCCCAACAAGTCACTAGGCCCCAGTCCACCGCCTAACTAGCGTCTAACTACTTCTACAATCTTGTTCTTATTGTATATACTTTGTTTTTGTTATGACAATATTTATAAATGAAAAAAAAAAACGAAAAGATTCTAAAGGACTTTATTTTACAAACCCCACCCAAGAGATTTGCTACAACCTTAGTTAAGAGGGAAACAATTATAAATGTTTCTACTGAAAACAAGAAAAAAACGTACACCCCTCCCACTTATCATTTTTTTTCTTTTTCTTTTCTTTTGAGTAGAGATTATAGTTATAATTATAATTGTAATATAAATTATATAATAGATTTCACTATCTCACAAATTAAAAATATCAATGAAGATTGAATAGTACCAACGCTAGTAGACAACAGGAAACAAAATCCCTAACCCCTATAACAAGAAAAAGTAAATGATCGGTCCTAGGCACAACGTGATTCACCTCTCAGAGCGGTTTCTACTCTCCTTCTCTAAGCGCATTTTTTGTGTGGAATTATTAGGGAGTGCCGAAAACCAGTAATTGAGATGTATCCAAGGATTAAAAACTCGCGATTTCAGCAAAATCTCGCCGAAATCTCGCGAAAAAGAGGGCACCAATATAAAAAATCAGTGTAACAGGTTCCTGCTAAAATCTTACGAGATATCTCTCGAGATTTTTGCGCTAAAGATATCGCTCGCCTTGCCGCAAACTGCTTCATTAAATCTAAATTTATCGCAGAAAAATCGTTTTTTTTTTTTTTTGCAGCATGAGTTTGGATGTATTAGCTTGCAATTCCAGCCTTTTCACTTTAGCTTGCTATAAAGATTATGAGCATGAGTCATGCCTGTAAAGAAGACAATTGATTGATGTAAATTTTTTGGGCATATATTGCATAATGGGACATGAAACCCAATTATAAATGTATACACGACTCCAATTATTTGAAGAAGAGGGTTGCGAAAGAAGGTGAGTGCAGTAGAAGTTTTTAGCAATTACCATAGACTGATTGAAGCAATTACGCATGAAGAATCGCAGAGCAAAAGTGATTCTCCAGTCCAGTGAAAAGTGTTTCTCCAGTCTTGAAGTGGCGACGAATAGCAGTTAAACTTAAGTTATTTCTATCTAGTTTTCTAATTCTTTTGTCTAGAAGATTTGGACTTGATTTGATACCATTTTATTAGATAATACTATTATAATACCTGTGTATTACATGGGGATAGCAATAGAATAATAATATGAATTGAGAATATTTTTATTTTGGTATTCATATGGATAAATGCTCATTTTATTCAACTCGAACTGATTTTGTGTTAGTGACTTCAATTTACTAGTTGACTTAGTCCGAATAATCTTATTTCATATATATATATATATATATATATATATATATATCAATCTTTTAGGTGTTCGATATAGCAAGGATGTATATGTAATGTAATAAAGTAGTCGTTTTTACACGAAATCTTTGTTTCAAAAGCAAAGTTTGGTTATAAATAATTTTTTTTGCAATAATCTTGAATAAATCTTAAAGTAACACCTAATTCTTTTATTTAGAAGATTTGGACTTGATTTGATACCATTTTTTTAGATAATACTAGTATAATATCCGTGTATTACACGGGGATAGAAATAGAATAAAAATATGAATTGAGAATATTTTTATCCTTCCCTAAAAAAAAATGAATGATTTTTACTGCATATGACAAATATTATAATACATCATTAATTAAAGAATGAGTTTGATTATGTTTTGTTGTATTTTTCATTATTAATTATGTTTTGTCTTGTTTAAATATTATAATACATCATTATTGTTTTACTTAGAAATAAAAAGAGTAATATTCAAGGGAAACATAAACAAAAAAAAAAAAAAAATAGAAAAGCACACAAAGTTTATTGTTTGCATTAACACAAAGAAACAACGATTTTACATTTGCTTTATAGTTTCTTCCAATTTAACCATAGGGTTGTAAATGAGTTGAGTCGAGCTGAACTTATTTTATAATATTGCTGGAAGATGTTTTTAAGTAAATATAGTAAAGACAAGTAAATTAAATGATTCTATTTTCAGGACTAGCTAGTATATATTATACGTATTAAAATATAGTTATAGCTACAAAATAATATTGCTAGAATTAAGATGATATCAGATATGACAAGTATAGACATGAGTTTCAAGTTTAGTAAATTAGAAAGGGTGTATAAAGATCTGATTGGTTGGTTTGTGCTAATTATTTTTAGTGAAACTAATAAATGTTTGGGTCAATGGTTTGTTCCCAGCGTAATGATGGGTGGGATATTATGTATATATATAGGAATAATATAGATAGAAATATTATGAGTTCTATTTTCGTTCTGTCAGCATAGAAATATCTCTACGTATAAATTTGGGTTCCGAAATAAATTCCTAATTAATGCATTGTAGATAGATTTTTTTACTATTTCTTTCATATTTTAACTTTTAGCTTGAAGTTCCTTGTACTTAAGAAGAAGTTGTACTAGCCTAAGATTTTAATAATTGGTGGTCTACATGAACAGCTGTGTGAAAAGAATGGCGAGTGGCAGCGACGCTAATGATCAGAGGTCTTCAAGACATGATTACACATGGAGATATGTTAGTCCTGTTATGGGAAATAAAGTTGCTACAACGTGTAACTTTTGAGGAATTGTAAATTCCGGAAGTATTACTAGGTTTAAATATCATTTGAGTGGCACAGACCCAGAAACAAATGTTGTCTCGTGTAAAAAAGTTCCTCCGAAAGTGAAGAAATAGATTCGTAATCTGGTTAATGCTAAAGACGATGCTAAAGCAAAGAAAGCCAAAAGAATGGTTGGCATAAGAGCAGAATTACGACAAGGTTTGTCACATGGATTAGTTGACGAAGATGATGATGATGAAGAAGATGATGTCGTGTGTCCGCCGGACCTTAATCCAGCTGAACGAAGAGACTACCGAGCTGCCATTAGAGAGTCGAGAGCAAGTGAGTGGGAAAGGGACCAAACCCAGCAATTTGGAAGTAGTACATGAGGGAGTCCGAGTAGGCGAAAGGGTACATAGTCTTCCCAATTTCGTCGATCCCAGAGTGGTCGATCAGCAAACTTTGATCCCCGTCCTGCACCTTTTCTGTATAAATCATCCGACGCACATCAAAAGAGGATAAATAGTATGTTCTCAAGTGCCAGCTTACCACCGAACAAAGCTTTCTCTCACAACTTCAAGAATATGATAGCTTGTACCCAAGAAGTAGGACTGGGCGTTCCCACGACTCTCCATATGAGATAAAGCACTAATATCTGGACATGGAGTATACAAAAATGCAAGAATACGTTAGAGGGCAAAGGAAAAAGTGGGAGACGTATGAGTGCACAATTATGGAGAATGGATAGACCGGGCCGACGAATATGTCCATAATAAATTTCATGGTATATTGTAAAGCAACCACTACTTTTCTGATGTATCTAATAGGATCAAGGATCAGGCCAACATTTACAATTTGCTCAAAGAAGTTGTGCGGGAGGTAAGGAAGCACAATGTTGTTCAGATTGAAACCGATAATGGATCAGCTTATGTAAAAGTGGGAAGAAAACTGCAGCAAAAGTATAACTTGTACTGGACACCATGTGTTGCTCACTGCATTGACCTCATTTTTGAAGAGATTAGAAATAGGGATAGCATCAATTATTAAGGCGAGACAAATAACCAACTTCATTTACAATCATGGTTAGTTACTTGCGAAGATGCGAGAGGTCTGTCAGGGAGATATTGTTAGATCAGGGGCAACATATTTTGCGACAAATTACTTTGCCTTGGACAGCTTGTACAAGAAAAAATCTTAGCTAAAATAGATATTTACTAGTGATGATTGGACCGCGAATAAACTAAGTCGAACGAGGGTTGCAAGGAAGTGGAAAGTCAAGTGCTTGACCACACATTTTGGGATGGAGTGCAACACGCAGTGGCTATGTTTGAGCCAATATATCAGGTGCTCTGAGTGGTTGATACAGAGGTGGTTCCAACTATGTCAATCTTATATGACTCGATTCGGGTTATGAAAGCTAAGGTCCAATCACTAAGAGCCTCACAGTGGGTGACAAGAATAATTGAGTCCAGGTGGGATCGTACAACAGGTAATAATTATTTTATTTTTATATTAAACTTTCATTATGCGAAGATGATTGACGTTTCATAACAATATTGCGTAAGATTTGTTGCGTATTACCTTAACCTGAGATCCCAGTATCAGTCCGGAGTAGGTGAATATCCAGAGCTAATTCAGGTTGTACTTCAAGTTTTCAATAAGCTACATCCCAAATCCGACGGTGTTGCAGAGTTTGGGAATGAAGTTAGCTTAGTTGATTTGAAAATTACTAGTTTCTCCTTTCCATGTAATGTAATTACCTAATTATTTTTTTATGGACTTGCGCAGCTCATCACTTTTCGTGATGCCAAAAATCATTTGGTGACCGTACTGCTATGGCTACCAGAAACACAATGTCGGCGTGTAAGTAGATTTTTAATTGGATATAAACTTGGCAGTACTTATATCATTTACAACAACACATTTATTGACAATGGTTGCTAATTTGACAGCCAATTGGTGAGTTATGCACGGTAGTTCAGCACCGCCAGTTAGACAACTAGCCATGAGATTGTTGGCATAGATTGCATCATCATCTGCTTGCGAAAGGACCTGGAGTACCTTTGCTATGATACACCTAAAATAACGAAATCATCTTGCTTATCTGAAACTCGAAAAACTCGTATTTTGCTACTACAATATGAAGTTAAGGGTTCGAGATTTGGAGACTGAAGCAGATCGAGTTGGTGAGCAAGATTTTTTGGATTTAATGGACATCACTCATGAAATCGATAACTAAGAAGGTGATCCACTTTATCAATGGATTCAGCTTGCACACCTGGACAACGATAAAGACAATCCTGATCCGCAGGTCGCTGAAGCGGCTAACCATTTGGAATTGATGTGGATCAGGTGCTGCGTGATGAAGTTGGTGTAGCTAGTACTGACTCACATAAGAGGAGATCATCAGATGAGCACGGAGGTGATGCCGGTGGAAGCAGTAGTGGTGGACTTAGAGACACCAATGAAAATTACTTTCCCAAATCAGGGGGATATGATTCCATTCACTGTTGAGCAGTTGTACATACAAGCTACTAAAGATGAAGACCACGAAAGTACGGCTGGAGGTATAGGGATAGGGGCCATTGGGAAAGATTACACGAGTCAACGTGGTCGAAATCGAGGCACGAGCTCAAACACAGATGTAGCATCCCTCTCGTTAAAATTTGACTTGTTGAGTACGAGCAGCGATTGAGATGACCAGTATCTTAATTTTTTTCCACACAAGATTGCAGAAAGATCACTCGAACAAGCCTGGATTGATCGTTGCACGTCTGATGACCCAGCCCCTCAAATGCTATATGGAGGACAACATTATGATTCTTGGGTAAATTCGGATTATCCGGTCCATGGACAGATGGTTGGGAGAGACACTGAAATCTATGCGTTGCATCTTAATGACTATCTTCATCATTAGGCTACCTCAGTGAGTTAGTACCACATTGCGAATACATCGATAGAGCATCTGTTCAAATTGAACCTCATAGGGCATCATTTTGGTACTAGAAGGTAGTGATGTATAATGAAAATAGTTCAAAATGTTTCTCGTGTGGTTGGACAACGTATGTATTGTTTCTTATTTACCAACTAGTTGTATATGCGTGAATTTGTCTCTATTTTTAGATTAATATTAGAATTTAAGTAGTTTTATAACAATCTATAAAATATCGTGATAAATTATCTATTTTAATATATTTACCGGCATTTTTCAAAATATTGCATCGATATTTTGACTGATATCGAGATTTCACCGAAATCCTCTAAATTGAAATATCATATTTCTGTAAAAAGCGATATTTTTGTCTTTGGATGTATAAGTACTTTAATTGCTCTATATCTAGATTTTTCCTTGTTTTCAAATAAAATTGATGTTATATTAATTCAAATTCTTATTTCAGGGGTTGTGTTGTTGAGGTATTTTAAGTTTGTTCTCCCTGTCTTTGATTGGTGGCATTTATTTGGATTGGTTGCCAGCGAATCTGTATTTACCGGAGCCATTTGAGCACATCATTGTCTTTATAGGTTATCTAGGGAAATTGGGCAATTGTTCTCGTTGACTAGGTTATTGAATTCTTGGATTGCATATTTTGATTTTAGAAACCTTATGTTACTTCATTTGGTGTTATTTCAAATGCTATCTTTCTTTTTCATTATTGATTAATTTTGTCCGTGTCAGAAAGCATATTTTGTTCATTGATTCTCTGTAAGAAATTCTTTGGCTTTAGATCATGGGTGCAAGTCGGGTGGTTCATGTCTTAATTGGATTATTATGTCGTTGATCTGCTAATGTACCTAGGGCCATCCATTTTAGACTATACCATGTTTTTTGTAATAGTAATAGGCTGGAATAAGTCAAAATTAAGGCAGAAAACTAAGCTTAATTGCTTGGAATACATTGATATAGTTTCAAAAGAACAAAATCTTTTAATTTTGGAATTTATGATTTGTGATTTCTAGAATGAAACTTAATTCTTATGAAATTTGATTGTGTACTTTTGTCTGAGAGTTAGTTCATAGAAAAGTTCACCTAGTCAGCCATGTCCTTCACTGAAAGGTTCAGCTCAGACGCTGTCACGAAGGATGTGGTTATCTTCAGATTCTTTCTAAAACAAACTAGTGTTGTTATTTTAATCTGATACAAAATTCTTTTATCCCCTTCAGATTATAGATTGGTTAGAGAGGCTTAGACTAATCCTTGTTGTCGGATTGTTTATGTGTGAAATATGTTGTAGCCAAATTTGATCAATTCTTAAGTGTTTGGTAGTAGGTGACACCCTACAAAATAAGTGAGAGATGTTGGTGACTTAAAACTAAGGTAAGTTAAGGCTCCTAGAGGACGGTCTTAGTTCATCGTATACCTTTGTTCTTATGTAATTTCCAATTCTTAGTTCACTCAATTTTTAATCATCTATAGTTGTTTGTCAAAGTATCAGCATCAGATGTCAGAGACCAACAAGTTATAGTTTCTGTAAGGCTTAATCACACTATTCCAACTATGGTCTGGTTTGCTGAAGATGGGACTGTGGGATTTGCAGTGGATATTACCACATAACTTTGGTAGGTCTGTTTGTACAATCATTTCCGATGTGGCTTCTACCTCTCTAGGAGGTTCTGAAAAGCTATTCTAAAGAATCTTATTTAGTATGAATGTTTTGTTTTGGGAATAATATCTTTAAAATAGTGTTAATTAGGGGTTAACATTCAGTTTTCAGCGACAAAAGGTTTTTAGTGGAACATCAAGAATGTTGATTACACTCAGAGAAATGATAATTTCGAATAGATTCCAGATACAGTTGGACTAGACTTTATAGAATTTGTTTGTGATAGGGATGACCCGGTTACCCCGGGCCGGGGTAACCGCAACGAGCATGCCAGCAACCGCGAAGGCCCAGGCCCAACAGGCCCAGCAACACGCATTCGGCCCAGCGAATGCGAATCTGTCACGTAAATCCCAACTGCCATGATCTTTTCCCAACGGCCATGCAGATTTGGGAGGCAAGATTATAGGGATTTAGTTAGGGTTTGGGTTCAGTAGTATAAATAGAGGAAAAGAACTCTGAATTAGGGTTCCGACTTTGTATTCTGCAGTACTCCTTGTAAACTCAATAATCAAGTGAAAGAAACACCTCGGCGATTGCCATTTTCTGCCCGTGGACGTAGATCTCCGGATCGAACCACGTATATTGTGTGTTTTTACATTCCTGTCGCATTAATTATTGTTTGATTGGGTGTTTTCCGGATTGCGCATTAACAAATTGGCGCCGTCTGTGGGAACGAAAAGATCGCATTCAGTAATACCATTGCCTTCTGAAATCATGGTGACAACCCGTCAGAACCAATCCCGCCGCGGAGATCAATCTAACCAGGATCCACCCGTGGATCAAGTGGCGCCTCCGAGACAATCGCCGGCAAGAAGCGCTTCCGCTCATCAGGGTAATCAAAACCCTCCACCCCCTCAGGATCAGCAAAACCCTAATATTGCTGCCGCTCAACCACCGGTAAACGTCCAAATTACCCCCGAATTGCTCCAGGCTTTCCTAGAAGAACATACACATGTTCTCCAAGATTGGGCAGCCAACCGCCTACATCCATCGGAGCCTGTCGCAGAGCCCGCTAACCACAATGACGATTCTGGTGTGCCTCTACCCCGTCCCCGTGGTCAGCGGAACCCTGGATACCGGGGACATCAGGATCGACGAAGGGAACGACCCGGTTCTTCCGAGGACCTTGGGAGTTCAAATAGATCACGACCTCACAACGAGGAACACACCGATGTGGATCGCCGCCGTCCACTTAATGCGGCTAAAAAAGTTCGCTATGCAAATGCTCATACTCTGGACCTTCAAGAGTACGAGCGAGTTCAACGCAATGTTGAACTGGATAGGATCCTGGGCATGGATGCCAATGGAGAGATCATCACACCGTTCTCCCAGGCAATCATGGATACCTCCCTTCCCGAAGGGTTTAAACGGCCAGCCATACCTCCTTACAATGGCACTGGAGATCCGGCCAATTTTCTGGGTGCTTTTAGGCACAGCATGCTTAGTCATGATAACATCACATCTCTGCAGTACTGCAGGATTTTCCCGGAGTATTTACAGGATGAAGCTCGGGTATGGTTTGATTCTCTCCCGCGAAACAGCATATCCTCGTTCAGAGAACTTGCCGAGCACTTTTGGGCAAGATTTGAAGCCCGGGTGAAGCCCGCGGCCACCATGGCCGACGTCATGACTATGGAACAACGGGACGGTGAATCCGTTACCCAATTTCTGGACCGTTTCACAACGGTAAGTCTCAAGGTGGGAGAATGCCCCGACAATGTGGCCATCGGCGCCTTCATGAATGGGCTCCGTCCCGGAGCGTTGCACACCGAGTTAGCTCGGAACACACCGGTCACAACTCGAGCACTGTTCCAAACAGTGTGTAAATTTGCGAAGGCTGAGGAGCAGACTCGTCAGAAGCGTGAAAAGCACGCGGCCAAGAGGCAGGCCGACAAAGCCCAAACTGGGCCTAGCACCCGAGCTAGTGCATTTTCCCGTCTGGCAACGGGGCGCCCAGAATCCCGGAGTGAAATTCCGCAATTGACTCCGCTGACGAAGTCACGAGCTGAAATTTTTTCACTCCACAAAAACGACTTCCGACCTTGTCCACGGATGACTGCGCCTCCGGAAAAGAGAAATCGTGGCAAATGGTGTGAGTACCACCGAGATCATGGACACGAAACGGATGAGTGTCGGGAACTCGGCAAGGAGATTGAGGAATGTCTCAAGAAAGGATTCTTGCGGCAATACGTCGCACGAACTGGCGACCGACCTCGGGCAAACCATAATGGAGGCTCGTTTCATACCCGAGGAGGTTACCATGACCGAGATACTCAACAAAATCGGCCGCATTGGCAGAATAATCGGCAGGGGCCCAATAATCATGCACGACAAGATTCTGGCAATCGCCAGCCGCCACGTCTCCAACTTCTACCTCCTCCTCCTCCGGGAGGACCCCGGGACGACGCACCCCCTCACGTGATAAACGTGATATACGGAGCCCTACCCACCGGGGCTTCGCGACATGCTTTGAAAGCAGAAGCTCGACGTCCTCCACCCGAGGAGCCACGTCACAAACGTCTCCATCAGTCCGAGACTGTCAGCTTCACGGATAGGGATCCGGTCCCCGAGATAACACCCCACACTGACGCTATTGTCATCGACATGGCTGTAGCTAACATAACAGTACGGCGAGTCTTCGTAGACAATGGGGCCGCAGTGAGCATCATATTTGCGGACTGTTTCGAGAGGATGGGGATTTCCCGAGATCAACTCAAACCGGCCCCCGGGCCACTACAGACTTTCACCCAGGGTGAAGTTCGGCCAGAAGGTATCCTCGCCCTCCCAGCGTCGTTGGGAACTTATCCGAAGGTGAAAACAATCTTCGTGGATTTCTATGTGGTGAATTCCCCATCACCATATAATATGATATTAGGCCGGGACTGGCTCACCCCGGCAAAAGCCATATGCTCCACGTATCACCTCGCACTGAAGTTCCCCACCTCGCATGGTGAAGAAACCGTCCGCGGGAGCCAACGGATTTCAAAAGAGTGCATGTACGTGGCACTCAGAAAGGCTGCAAAGGTTCCGCCCAAACAGCAACTTCAGGTAACATCACAGGTCCTGGAACCCCGGGACTGTACCCCACTGGGAGATGCCACTGTCCAAATCCCGCTAGATCCGTCTAAGCCGGAGCAGACAGTAACAGTAGGAGCCGTGGATGTGCCATGGCTACATCAGGCCATTATTCAGATCCTGCGAGAATATTCCGATGTTTTCGCATGGTCTCCTTTGGATATGCCCGGAGTCTCTCCCGAGGTGATTACCCACAAGCTAAATATCGATCCTAGTGTCAAGCCCATCCAGCAGAAACAGAGAAAATTTGCCCCGGAGCGAAATGAGGCCATTCGAGTTGAGGTAAAACAACTCCTGGACGCGGACATTTTATTCGAGGTATTCTACCCCTCTTGGTTATCCAATCCGGTAATGGTTACAAAAACCAGTGGGGCCTGGCGGATGTGTGTCGATTTCTCCGATCTCAACAAGCACTGTCCGAAGGACTGCTATCCTCTACCTTCTATCGACCAAAAGGCCGAGGCCATTACGGGGTACGTGGCACTTTGTTTCTTGGATCTATATAAAGGCTATCATCAGATCTTTATGGATCCACAGGATGCCGTCAAAACGGCGTTTATCACTGCCTTCGGGTGCTACGCTTTCAAGAAACTGCCCTTCGGGCTCAAGAATGCCGGGGCCACCTACCAGCGTCTAATGGACTCCGTCTTCCATGACCAGATAGGTCGCAATGTTGAGGTTTACGTCGATGACTTGGTCATCAAAAGCTCCTCTCATCCTTCATGCGTGCAGGACATCGCCGAAACCCTGCGCACTCTGCGGCGCTATAATTTGCGCCTCAACCCTACAAAATGCACTTTCGGTGTTGGCTCCGGGAAGTTTCTCGGATACATGGTATCACAAAGCGGCCTACAAGCCAACCCGGCTAAGCTTCGCGATGTGTTAGACCTACAGCCACCAAAGACATTCAGGGATGTTCAACGCCTTACAGGTGGCCTAGCAGCTTTAAACAGATTCTTATCAAAAGCAGCGGAGCGCCAACTACCATTTTTTAAGATCCTCAGACAAGCGAAGTCCTTTGAGTGGACTCCAGAATGTACTGAGGCCTTCGAGGCCTTGAAACGACATATACAGCAGCTGCCCACCTTGTCAGTTCCTCTCCCCGGAGAGCCGTTGTACGTATATCTGGCTTCTGCCGAGGAGGCTGTTAGCGCCGCTCTTGTGCGAGAAGTGGAAGGGGTTCAGCACCCCGTATATTTTGCCAGCCGGGTACTTCACGGAGCAGAGACGCGATACTCCGAGCTTGAAAAAACCGCCTTGGCCCTCGTTATGGCAGCTCGACGCCTCCGACCATACTTCCAGGGACGCGAAATACGAGTCTTGACAAATCATCCTGTGCGCCAGATCCTTGTAAAACCCGAGGTGTCTGGGCGCCTCGCCAAATGGGCCATCGAGTTGGGAGAATATGACATCCAGTTCCTTCCCCGCCGAGCCATCAAGGGTCAAGCCCTCGCTGATTTCTTGGCCGAAGCTCCGGTGGACAGTCATGAGACACCCGCAGACAAAGATACACAGCACCACGACACACTCGCTCCTTCACCTCGGAAGTGGCAGCTATTTGTGGACGGCGCATCCACGGTCCGAGGAAGTGGCGCCGGACTACTCCTCATCGACCCCGAGGAGGCTGAGTTTAAATATGTCATAAGGTACAAGTTTAAGGTAACCAACAATGTAGCAGAGTACGAGGCAGTCCTCGCCGGACTCCGGCTCGCTCAATCTCTAGGTGTTCGGCACCTAGAGCTCCTCACGGACTCCGAGATCGTGTCTAAGCAGATTCAGGGGACTTATGTCGCCAGGGAAGAAACCATGGTCAGGTACCACACTCTAGCGCTTAAGCTCATCTCAACTTTTGATACAGTTATTATACAGAAAATCCCGCGGACCCAGAACTCCAGGGCAGACGCACTCAGCAAGCTGGCCTCCGCGGTCCAAACAAATATATCCCCGGATATCATGGTCGAAGACCTCTTCCATCCGTCAATTCATGAGGCTACAGTTTCTGTATTGACCGACAGCGATCCGAACTGGATGACTCCGATCATTCAGTACCTTCGAGATGGGACTCTGCCCACTGACAAGCTACGAGCTCGGCAAGTTGTGCTCAAAGCCCCCAAATACTCCCTTCATAACGGAGTCTTATATCGACAATCGTACTTGCAACCAAACCTCCAGTGCTTGCCACCTACCGAGGCCATTCAAGTTCTGAGGGAGGTTCATGAAGGGGCCTGCGCTAGCCACGTCGGCTCCCGAACACTAGCAAAGAAAATCCTTCGCTGGGGATATTATTGGCCTACTTTGTTCAATGACGCTCATGACCTAGTGTCCAAATGCAGCAAGTGTCAACTACACTCCCGTGTAAAGCACCTACCACAAACCGAACTCACGGGAATCCAGAGTGCGTGGCCGTTCATTCAGTGGGGAATTGACATTGTCGGACCCTTCCCTGTTGCTCCGGGGGGGTTGAAATTCCTGGTAGTCGCCGTAGACTACTTCACTAAGTGGGTCGAAGCCGAACCGCTTACTGCTATCACTGGTCAGAATATTCTGAAGTTCGTATGGCGCAATATTATCTGCCGCTTCGGTATCCCGAGCACTATTATCTCAGACAATGGCAAACAGTTTGCCAATGATCCATTCCGCTCATGGTGTGAGGAACTCCACATCAAACAGATATTCACCTCGGTCGCTCACCCTCAAGCAAACGGGCAGGTTGAAGTCACCAACCGAACCCTCCTCACAGGAATAAAAAAGCGCCTGGACAGCGCCAAAGGCCTTTGGGCTGAAAACCTTCCACAAGTCTTATGGGCCATCCGCACAACGCCACACACCTCCACCGGGGAAACTCCTTACAGCCTTACCTACGGCTCCGAAGCCGTCATTCCAGCCGAAATCAGTGTGCCGAGTCCTCGCCTACTTACCTTAGTTCCGGACGATAACGACGAGGCACTTCGCGCGAATTTGGATGAGCTTGAGAATCGCAGGGAACAAGCGTTCGTCCAGCAGGCTAAGTGCAAACAGCGAGCTGCACAGTACTATAACCTCCGGGTCCGAGGTACTCAGTTCAATGTCGGGGACTTGGTTCTTCGACTCAACTCGGCCAGCAAGGCTGCCCCCGAGGGCAAACTACATGCTTCTTGGGAAGGTCCATACCGAGTCGTTGCCACGCATGACTCCGGCTCTTATCAGCTCGAACATCTCAACGGGGCCCCGATCCCCCGAAGTTGGCACGTCACAAACTTGAGACGGTTCTATCTATAAAAGCTAAATCACAAGTACTTTCTCTCCTTTAATTTCCGTAATAGTTGTTATTCCTTTTTGTACTCTTCAATTAGCTCCGGCATTTATCATTGAATAAAATTTTTCTGTTCATACACCTCGCTGTGTTTTTCTTTACGTTACGGGGACGCCCTAACACATATATACTATCATTACTAGTCTCCGGACAATTAAACCTTACTCTCGGTCCGCCCGAGGAGGTTCGCATACTAGTCCCCGGACTCACACTACTTTCTCGTCTGTTTAACCGGAGAAATGCTAACTCCCGCCTGATCCGTCCGGGGAGGAAATTTGCTCCCGCCCGATCCGTCCGGGGAGTTTTTACTCCCGCCTGATCCGTCAGGGGAGATTGGCTTAGCCCATACCGTGTTCCCGAATACCTACTTAAAACAATTAACAGGTTTTATATCGTGTTCCCGAACACCCAATCAAAATGATTTGTAACAAATTATTTTCACCACAAACTATTCAAATCACATGGTTTTTTTACATAACACTAAAAAAAAAAAAAAAAAAAAAAAAAAAAAAAAACAACAAAAGTACTAAGGCTAACGTCTATGGCCCCCGAGCCAATACTGCGCACTCCGGTGCTGGGACCCACCCCTCGGTCTACGCTGGGCCCTTCGGGATCTTGAAGACCCTTGACCTCGGGCTCCGGCCCTGTTACCCTCTCGGAACCTGGCTCGGTCATTTCTCCTAGGCTCTCTTCGACGAGGACTTTCCCTAGGCGCTGGCCTCGGGGTTTCAACTCGGGTCCGTGCCCGGTTGCCGGGATGTGGTGCTGACCTCGGTGTCTCAGCCCACTGCTCAGGGTCCCACTCCTCCGGGACCATAACTTCGATTTCCTGGGCCAGCTCCTCGACTATCTCCTCGGCAACTGCTGGAGGTTCTTCAGTTGTGGCCACCGAAGCTGGCTCCCTAATGACTATGCCTTTGCTCTGCACGGAGGGTTTTTTCTGGCCTTTAGACTTCTTACCCTTTCGAGGAGCTCTCTGAGTACTTCGGTCCTGACTAGTGCTCGCAATAAACTCCTCAGCAGTAGGCCTTCGCCTGATTCGGCCCTTTAGCCCTTCATACATGCTGAGCAATAGTTCGAGGACCTCTCTTTTCCTCAACAACTCCGCAGGCTCTACTGAGCTCCTCGACATCAGCGCCGCGATGTCACTCTGGATTTCGACGGTCTGCTCTTCTACTTCCTCAAAGGTTAGCAGACCGAACTCGGACAGGATCCGTTCATATTCCTTATGGTGAACGCGGACGCGGCTCATCTCGGCAGCAGTGGTTCGATACTGCATCTCGAAGTCTTTGGCCCTTTCATTGGCCTCAACCACCTTTCTCTCCGCCGAGGCTATCTGCTTTTGCAACTTGGGCACTACGTGCAGCTCCAGGCGGTTCTTCTCTCCGCGGAACCACTCAAGTGATGTCATTAATTTCTTTATTGTATCGTGCAGCTCCGCGGTGTTCTAGACAGTTGGTAAAAATCAAACAGAATTACTCTCAAACATAGAAGAGTTGATACAGCTCGGCAACACACAATGGATTATGAAAATGAAACGATTGCAAGGGTCTGAAAAGAGAAATTGTATTTCACATTGTCAGAATACAACGGTTCAGTTACATCATTCCTATCAATTCTACAGATTTACAAATTTAAATTTGCGGGGATCTACTGACCTCCCGCTCAAGTGCCTCTGTTTCTTCGGGCAGCTCTTCTTGCTGGCCCTCAGGCACTTCGGTATTTCCCCCCTCGGCAGCAACGACAGCTTCGGTTTCAGCGGGGACTTCGGATTCTACCGAGGGAAGGGGCTCGGTGTTTTGAGGCGCCGGGGCCAGTTCACCGCGGCAGAAGGCCAAGAATTCTTCATCTTGGTCCACTATGCAGTTGGCCACTTCTGCGGCAGTCAGAAGCTGCCTCTTCCCCCCGAGCGCGTTCACCAGGGGCCATTCCGGCAGCTCCGCCAGCGCGGCGTAATACGCCTTCTCCACCTCGGCCGCCGCCTCGGGATCATACCCGAACTCTGGACGATTGATGTCCACATCCGGGTATACCTCCTTCACCTCCTCCAGCACCATGGCCCGCGTGGCTTTGTCCCCTATCGCCACAAACTTTGTCTGGAAGTCCAAAAAAGTGCTGGAGTGCAGTAATTTCTCAGCAAACGCCCTCAGTAGAGCTCCCTGACCTATAACCACGGCGGCTTCCCTTGCCTCCATTTCGGCCCGCAGTTGCATCAGTTCACCTCGGAGGCTGTGGTTTTCCATCTCTATACTGCGCAGACGCGCAACCTCGGACTCGACCACGGCAGCCCTCTTGCGTGCCTGGGTCAAGTCGTATGAGAGTTTGTCATTCTTGGCGCGAAGCTCTCGCGCTGTCGCAGCTAGCTCCTCCCTGGCCTCTATTTCATTCTTCAGGCCGACCTCGATTATACCCTTGGCCAGCCGAAGAATCTTCTCGGCGTCCGCGCTATCGAACCCCAGCGTACTGGGGATTACCTGCTCCCCCTGAAATAGTTAATACACACCGAGGCGAACGGGTTAAACCTC
Organism: Ajuga chamaepitys; assembly: GCA_958295605.1. NCBI lineage: Eukaryota > Viridiplantae > Streptophyta > Magnoliopsida > Lamiales > Lamiaceae > Ajuga > Ajuga chamaepitys. The sequence continues at coordinate 33,045,388 of OY282505.1, forward strand.
TGATACACACCTCGTGTAAGATAAACTACTGATCAGCATTCTTAATATTACCTCGGTACTTGCCCCAACCCGGGGTCTTTTGGCTGGTGCTTGCGGAGCCCCAGTAGGCTCCGGCCTCTTCTTCGATGACACCGGAGACCCCGCCGGCATCGCCCTCTCCTCCGACCCCGATGACGGTCGGACACTCTGAGACGTCTTCTCTCGGGGAGTCACCTCGGTGGCTATCCCCTTCTTCTTTGCCGCTGCCGACGCTGCAGGGCTTCCCGATGCCGGCTGCTTTCCGAAGCGTCCCACTGCAAATATATATATATCAAAGGTCACTTTGCGCACAACGGCAAAATTGAATAACAGGACAAAAAACTCCTACCCTCTTCGGCATTTCCATTCCCTGAATAATATGGGCTAAGCCCAGCCTTCTCCAGTTCCTCCTCGGAACAGAGGGTTTGGAAAGTCCCCACTTGCAGGAATATGTGCCTCATCTCGGCCCCTGGATTCTCCACAGGAGCGGAATCCTGCACCTCGTCACTCCTCCACTTCGGGAGGGCTATTTTATTCCTAACAAATATGAATTTCTCCTTCCACCCCTCTACTTTGCTCGGGTTTTGAACCTTGAACCCTCCGCGGGCTCGAGGACTAAAGGAGTACCATCCCTTGGACTTCCCGAAGTTCTTAAGCTGGTAGAAAAACCTAAAAAGTTCTACCGTTGGTTCTACCCCGGCCATTTTACTTACAACAGTAAAACCTACCAATTGCCTCACCGCGTTCGGTGCTAACTGGCAGAGGGCAATGCCGTAGTATCTTAACAGCTCTACGACTATACCCCACAACGGCAACCTCAACCCTACTCTAAGGGGGTCAATATATACGGTCATAAACCCCTGCGGTGGGCAACAGGCCCTATCCTCGGGAGTCGGAATTATGTACTCAAGGTCAAATGGAAGATAAAATGATGGCAGTTCCTTCTCGAGCTGCCCCCGCGACATCCGTAACCCTATGGAGGACACCTCAAGACCAACCGCCGGACATTCGTAAAACGATATCGTCCGGGTATTACACTCTACACCATCGACTCTCTCTATGGTTCTTATGGCATCCTTCTCCGGAAAGATATACGATATGGGGGTGACATCTAACGGAGTGTCCGCATCTCCAACTATTCTGACCGAGGCCGAAGAAGGGGTAGAAGATGAAGCAGATGAAGAGGATGACATACTTACTTGATTTGAATTCGAAAGGATGGAATTGAGAAATTTTTGATCTCTGATGAATCACAAACGCAAGGTTCCTCTTTTTCCCGCTTTCTATAACAGATGAATCGCAATAGAGAAGATGAAAAGTTACTGTGCAGTTATTCCTTATATAAATGCAAAACACCGACGGCTCTGATGCAGCCTATTCAAATTCAGTGATGAGGATTCATGCGTGCTTCTCACGCGCTTTACAGTTACCGAGGCGCGTGGGGAACAGCTGTCTTGGAACTCGCAGAGCGTGTCACTTCACGTTCCTCTCTCTCATTATGGCGCCGCCAGTCACCCCAGCCTCACCCTTCTTCAGGAAGATTCAAGATACACTCCGGTGTACTTTTCGCCTCGGCCATACCACTACACTCCGGTATTCCAACCACTTCGGCCCACTATCTCACTCCGGTGTACCCTACACCTCGGCCAGACTGTCATGTACTTCAGACGTGTTTTGCGCCTCGAGCAAGTTCGGTAACTCATTACAAGCACCAAGCACTTCGGCCTACCAGTGACTCCGGTCTTCTTTGCTTAAGGTTCCATCCCGGTGACAACCGAAGCTCCTACCTCGCTTCGGCTGGGGGGGGGCATCTGATAGGGATGACCCGGTTACCCTGGGCCGGGGTAACCGCAACGAGCATGCCAGCAACCGCGAAGGCCCAGGCCCAACAGGCCCAGCAACACGCATTCGGCCCAGCGAATGCGAATCTGTCACGTAAATCCCAACTGCCATGATCTTTTCCCAACGGCCATGCAGATTTGGGAGGCAAGATTATAGGGATTTAGTTAGGGTTTGGGTTCAGTAGTATAAATAGAGGAAAAGAACTCTGAATTAGGGTTCCGACTTTGTATTCTGCAGTACTCCTTGTAAACTCAATAATCAAGTGAAAGAAACACCTCGGCGATTGCCATTTTCTGCCCGTGGACGTAGATCTCCGGATCGAACCACGTATATTGTGTGTTTTTACATTCCTGTCGCATTAATTATTGTTTGATTGGGTGTTTTCCGGATTGCGCATTAACAGTTTGGTTACAAGTTTCGTGTGAAATCAATTTACAGATGAAGTTGCCAAACTGCACGCCACCTTCTTGCAACTAATCTTCTTCTTTTATGAATATTCTGTAAATTCGTCAGATTTGTTCTCTGTTCATATATTGCCATTTGGATTCAGGATCTTGATAATATGTATTTGGCAAAAATTTGTGTGCATCCAACACACAATAAGCTTATTGTGCATTTTCTTATTTAATTTGGAATTAACGTATAAGGGCCGCGTTTGGATGAATTTGCAACAGCACCATGTGATTCAATGGTTTTGCATCGCCTCTAGAAGCTTTGAGGCGTGCGGAGGTCAGGGGTTCGAACCCTTCCTTTGCGTTGTTTTTACCTCTTTTTATGTTGTTTAATAGCTTATGTTATATTGCGTAATAGTTATCTTATAGTTACATGTGCAATTATTTAATAACATATTATGTTGTTTAATAGTATATACCCCCTCCGTCCCGGCCTAATTGGCCAACTTGTCATATTTATTTGTCCAAACATAATTGTCATAGCCCAAAAATAACAAATTCTCTCACAATCTCCACCCTCAAAATCTCCACTCTTAATCTTCACCTTTGAAAAAGTCAAAGATTCCACAAAATCTGTTTTTCCTTAGTCTCTGTGCCCGGCCAAGGTTGGTCAATTAGGCCGGGACGGAGGGAGTATTATATTACGTAATAGTATATGATATAGCTACATGTATAATTTTTTAATAAATATATTATGTTGCTCAATAGTATATATTATGTTGCCTAATAGTATATGTTTTAGTTACAGGTATACATATTTTTTTGAATAACATATAATTTTTTTAATAATATATTACGTTGTCTAAAATATTACAAAAAGTGTTTAACAAGGCTCAAACCTGGACCACTACACGTGCAAGAAGGTGTTTATGCACTGGGCCACCACCTCATGTTGTTACACAAAACGCAGCCCAATGTATTAATATTAATATACGCACATATATAGAAAAGAATGGAGAAGAACAAGGTACATCACGAGGTTTCGAACCTGCACCCTTTAGG